>JABXJD010000102.1:470000-675000 GCA_013375575.1 Percina caprodes
TGACTGTGTCTCTTCCAGGGAGATAAAGAGGTGGAACTGGGCCTCCCTTTCTCTCCTCTCTGTGACCGCAAAGCTACCATGATTGCCCAATCCCAGATAGGTAAGAACAACTTTCAACCAATGCAACCTCACCATTACTCAGCCACAGGCAGGTGAGAAGCACCATTAACTGGGAACTAGTCTATATCGAAGACGTTTTACTTCCAGGTTTGCTCTGGTGCTGCCGGAAAATCTTCCGGATGTCCGTCCCCTTCCTCAATCTTTGTCTTGGTGTTCTAACCTCCGGTGGATTTCTGAGGACTATGGTAACCTGGTCCTCAGATCTCTGCAGGGTAAATCCAGACAGCTAGCTGGACTATCTGTCCAATCAGAGTCTTCTGTTGCACGACTAAAAGTACAACGTGCACATGCTAAACCAAAAGTTCCTTCCTGAGGCTACTTTGCAGAGGCACCGTGGCTCTGTCCGGCGCTTAGCACCGCCCAAGACGATTGTGATTGGTTTAAAGAAACTCCAATAAACCAAAGCAAATTTTTCTCCCATCCCAGAATGCTGTGTGGACTAGCCAGACCCTCCTCCGCAGCGTTGCGGAGGAGGGTCTGGCAGTGCGAGACTAGCGTAAATTAAATTAGAGTCAATTAACTTTGGGTCCACAATGACACCTGCTGGTGAACTGCTCTAATTCTCTGACCTCCGAGGAATGGGTCTGATTTTGAAATTACAAAGTTATGTTTATCAATTGTGATCTTTTTACTCCTCCGTCCTCCGACCTTTCCTCTGCGCCTCGTCCCTCCATCCTGTCTCGCTCGCTGGGTGCAGGTTTCATCGACTTCATCGTGGAGCCGACTTTCAGCGTTCTGATCGACACAACGGAGAAACTGATTGGTCCGCTGATAGAAGAGGACAGGAAGGCCAGAGAGTCTGGAAACAGGAAGTCCAGGTACTACTACTACTACTACTACTACTACCACTACTACTACTACTACTACTACTACTACTACTAAACACAAAAGTAATTACAGTTCCACTTCCAGACCAAATACTTTCTCCAAAATTGTGCCAGAAACATTGTGATTGGGTCTATCACACTTCTCCTGGCTCTGACCTTTATACAAGCCCTCCTGGTTTATAGATATTCTCAGTCTCAGAAATAATTCGGATTAACAATATATCTCTCTTTTTTTACACATAATTATGTTTGTTTGTTTTAATAAATACACACTACTGCTCATTTGTAAAGCACTTTGAATTGCCATTGTGTATGAATTGTGCTAGGCCTATAAATAAACTTGCCTTGCTTTGCCAATCCATTATGTTAACAGGGAACTCTACCGTCCAATAATAAGTGATTGATCGCTATTCATACGCCAAGAGTATCTTCTATGTTTTTTTTGTGATCCAATATTTTTATTTATTAGTATCTGTTATGTTTTGAAATAAAAATTAAATTGCCTCAGATTTCCGATCAAACCATTTCTTTTCTACTTCATCGGTTCTGCGCCCTTCTCCGGACACGGCATTTACTGCATGAGTAACTGCATGCCACGCATCGGTTTGATTGCTGCTTAGGATGCACTGCTGACGCTACTAAGAATGACGTCTCGTTTTTTGTTAACTTCTTGCAGCAGTGCCTCCATTTCTTTCTTTTGGAGTCGAGGCCTCCACTGACTGAGCCACGTCTTTCTTTTCTCTGAGTGTGCACACAACACGGCCCGCCATCTCATGCCTTGTTATGGGAATCAACGGGGAATTTACCTATGCTAAATAGGAGCAACGGGCACAAGCTTTCAGTATACGAAGACATGGGGATTCCTCATTCTAAGAACACACCTATGAACAGTTCTCTGCTTTTCTTAGAGACTTTATTAAGAGCTTATTTTAGAGAAAACTTAGGAAGCTATTGGTGAATGAGGCCCATTGTTTTTTGATAACCATCGACATTCATACCTCTTAGTACCTCAGCTAATTCCAACTTCTTGCGCTTATACCAAGACTGTTAATATTAATAGGCAGAGCATGTGTGACATCACCCATGGTTGGTTGTGGATGTGATGATTTTAGACGAGAGGAAGGAGTGAGGGAGGAGCCCGTGCACTCTACGTTACGATACACACTTTCACTGGCAATCACATGATAGCCACGCCCTAAAACACCCCCGGCTTTATTGCCAATTTTAAAATCAGCGAGACCATAATTAAAAAAATTAACATAATTCTGTGTTGCAGAAGACTTCAAACTAGCAATTGAGACCATAAACTCTTTATGAAAATGTTTACTGAGGTAATGAATCAAGTGAGAAGTGGGTCACTTTCTCACAGACTTCTACAGAAACAGACCTCCTTTTGCAACCACATGTGTCTCCCCCTACAGGAATTCAGATAGAAAGCAGGTTTAAGGAGTCTCCCACTACAGGAATTCAGATAGAAAGCAGGTTTAAGGAGTCTCCCACTACAGGAATTCAGATAGAAAGCAGGTTTAATGAGTCTCCCCCTACAGGAATTCAGATAGAAAGCAGGTTTAAGGAGTCTCCCCCTACAGGAATTCAGATAGAAAGCAGGTTTAAGGAGTCTCCCCCTACAGGAATTCAGATAGAAAGCAGGTTTAAGGAGTCTCCCACTGCAGGAATTCAGATAGAAAGCAGGTTTAAGGAGTCTCCCCCTGCTGGAAGTCAGATAGAAAGCAGGTTTAAGGAGTCTCCCCCTGCAGGAATTCAGATAGAAAGCAGGTTTAAGGAGTCTCCCCCTACAGGAATTCAGATAAAAAGCAGGTTTAAGGAGTCTCCCCCTACAGGAATTCAGATAAAAAGCAGGTTTAAGGAGTCTCCCCCTACAGGAATTCAGATAGAAAGCAGGTTTAAGGAGTCTCCCACTGCTGGAATTCAGATAGAAGGAGTCTCCTTCCGCGTTTGCAGCACATCGCCAAACCGGATGCTCTGTCCATTAATATTACCAGTCTATGGGTTAAACAAAGAAATGGTGATTATGCAAAACAATGATGTAATAATTGTTATAACCCTACTCTGCTCTGTTCCAGTCTAACAGGAAGCGGTTCCGTTACCGTGGAGTCGGTGCAGAGACACAGTAGCGGGCGCTATGGTAACAGCGATGAAGGCCAAATGGACTTTTCCCTGACGGCCATCGACCAGCCGGCTCTGAAGCTCCACCTATCTGGCGTCATCAGCAGCAACAAGGACAGATGGAAAGAGCTGTCCGTGCACGGTACACCAGGGTTTCTACAGGTTTCATCAAGTCAAATTTAAGACATTTCAGCAGCTGTTGGATGGATCGCCCCAAACATTTTGTAGAAGTATTTATGTTCCCCAAAGAATGAATCCCTCAGACTTTGGTGATCCTCTGACTTTACTTTACTAGCGGCACCCTGAGGTTGATACTAAGCCCCTAAAGGGAAACGCTCATTTATTTTTTCTGGTGCGCACGATATACTTACATATACATGAGAAACCAATCTAGGTAGCAGTCAGAATGGCTGCTGAGGACGAGGTATTCATCTTCCTGAAAACGCATTTAAAGATGAAAAGGCGACTGTTAACTCATATTATGCCGTGAATGTGTAATATTAACTTTAGCCACATAACGTTAGCAGTACTTTATTAGCATCATTTCTTTAGCCTTAGAGAGTTTCTTGTGTGCACGAGATACTTTTGCGTGTGCACCAGAAATTTTCTCATGTGCACCAGATAAAAAAAGTCATGTCATGTCACCTTAGGGGCTCCATAAGTTGATATTTTAGTTTTAAGTGAAATTTCTATCAATTATTTGATAGATTGCTATGGATTTGCTACAAGTAATTATGGTCGTTAAAGGACAAAATGTAGTGACTTTAGTGATCCAAGACCTATTATGCTTTTCCTTTTTTCTGTCATGTACAGTATATACTGTAACTGTCATATACAGTATATACTGTAACTGTCATGCACAGTATATACTGTAACTGTCATATACAGTATATACTGTAACTGTCATGCACAGTATATACTGTAACTGTCATATATAGTATATACTGTAACTGTCATATACAGTATATACTGTAACTGTCATGCACAGTATATACTGTATATGACAGTTACAGTATATACTGTGCATGACAGTTACAGTATATACTGTGCATGACAGTTACAGTATATACTGTATATGACAGTTACAGTATATACTGTGCATGACAGTTACAGTATATACTGTATATGACAGTTACAGTATATACTGTGCATGACAGTTACAGTATATACTGTATAGGTGTTTATATTAAACGTGGCCAAAGCTTCAAATGTGGTATTCTCTCTCTACGTGGTAGTAATCTGTGTGACAAACAACCTCAGATTTTAGAGTGTTAATTTTGCACCAATTTTTCGGTCCTATTCCTGATGAAGCATGTTCCATTGAGTAGTTTTTGTTTAAGAAGCACCACTGTACCTAAGTGCAACCTTACAGAGCGTCAAGCATGGCTTCAGACATTTTGTCTTGTGATGTTTTCTGTAACATTACATAATTTATAGATATGGTAGAAATGTACTTCTTTATCTAGTGCTCTGTAACTTAAATGCTCCTTTGTTTGTGAACAGAGCTGGCCAATAAGGAGCAAGAAGAACAAGAGAAGGTGGAGTCTGTCAACTCAGACACCCAATCCCAATCACATGCCTCGCCCAGTCACAGCGCCCCTGATGGACACACATCTGACCAATCACAGAACTCAGAGGGCTGTCCTGATGAAACTGATGAAACACACAACGACAAGTCACCCGTCCACCTGACTTGGAACGGTACGAACATGACATAATTCGCAAACATTTCTTAAACTCTAACTCTGATTATTATGGACTCTTCTATACAACACCCGCCCTTCAGTAGGCAGCGTCGCAGGGACTTAAAGAAGTGAGGCGTTGAGTCGCCGTTCCTCATTAGCATAAAGTTGAAGTTTTCCATTTCGGTGACCTGAAACGCAGTTTGTGAGTAAAAGCTATGTTTAAAAAAAGTACCCATGTATATGTAGACTAGGATCTACACTACTATGTTTTGGTGTAAAAACAAATGC
Organism: Percina caprodes; assembly: GCA_013375575.1. Lineage (NCBI taxonomy): Eukaryota > Metazoa > Chordata > Actinopteri > Perciformes > Percidae > Percina > Percina caprodes. The sequence goes on from JABXJD010000102.1 coordinate 475,048, forward strand.
GTTTTGCTACATTTACACCTCGCCCCATGCGGCGGCTTTGCAGAGCGCCTTAAAACGGAGACATTTGAAAACACTGCTGCCCCCGTTTTGGTTTTAAAACTCTGGGGATACTTTGTAGTCTGAACGGGCTCAAACAGACATTTGGAAACGACGACGCCAGCGGTCTGTCTAAGCGGTAAGGTTGCATAGATATTATAGCCCGACCGATATATATCGGGCATTATTAGGCATTTCCCAAACTATTGGGATCTGCATTTATAATGGCCGATACGTTTTTTAAAGAATACATTTAATTTTTTAAATATTCATCGTCGGAATCATTTATAATGACAAATAAATGATTATGATAAATAAATATTTAAAAAATAAAATAAAAACAGACAATCAACCATGAATGAAATGAAAACATTGTAGTGTTAATGTGGCCTCAATGAGCTGACCCGTTTTACGGTGATCGTTGCAGGCTCGGGGCCAGCGGAGGAGAAGACGGAGGACAATGATGACGAAGTGCCTGAAAAAGCCTGATGACGCTCCATGGCGAACTTCCCACTGTGTCTGACTGTGGCAGATCACCGTGGCAACAGGTGGAAAAGTGCAGTGACAACGACACGGTGAAACACAGCTGCTGACTCGACGGCACCTCGGTGGCCCCCCCTCAAAGAAAAAAAGGCCACTAGACGTTATGACCATGAACCATGAAAATACCAGATTCAAAGTGACGACATACATCAGATAACAGCTTCTTAGCAGCTTCATGGCCCGTTCACTGTGGTGAAAGTGTTTTATGATTTCATTAGAGCATGGGTGTCATGGAACCATTGTGTGTGGGTGGGACAAGACCCACCCACTTTTTGGGACCAATGATATCGGACCCACTCACTTCTCAGCGCATCTGCCTTTTACTTGTCAGAGCGCCGTCAGTCAAATCCGTTCCACATGAGGAATACGCAGAATACATTAATCTCCATTCTGTGTTTTTGCTACAGACTTCCACGCTACTGCTTCCTCAAATCTATTCCACTTGGCTCATTCAGAGTTCAAATCCATTAAAGTCTATTCTGTGTTTTCACTACTCATAGCAAGGTAAACAAAGCATCTTATCGTGTCTGCTGCTCAGGTGCATCTGGCTGTGTGCTCACATCCTGTCACGTAACAAGCTGGTATTAAAGTGAATTTTCATTCTTTGTTTGCCTGATGCTTTTAAAGGCATCATGTAGTTTTTTTTGTTGCAGCATTGAATTACAGTACACTTTGCACATGTTGTTATAAAGCTAACAGTTTAAAAAGCTAACATTTCTGCTAGGTACAGTAATGTTAACGTCATTCAACCAGTGTCAGCAGCTCTTTAAATCCTGGTCAATGAGATAAGCTAGTAGTTGTACCAGTGCTACTGTATGTGTTGATATTAAAGCCAAGGTGCTACTGTTTGGTTATCTTCACTGACTAGCAAGGAGGACCCACCCACTTTTGGTGTGTGGGCCAAATTCTCTGGGCATGCAAAGCAGAGAAAGAGGAGGTAACCTTACCTCTTATGACCTCATAAGGGGCAAGATTCCAGATTGGCCCATGTGAGCTTTCATTTTCTCAAAGGCGGAGCAGGAGCATTTAACTGTAATAACCGCTAATCTTAACTATCAGTCGCCACGTAGTCTGCATCAATGACAGTTCTTTTCCATGATAATCGCCGGGATGTCCCTTACCTTCTACTCTCTGCGTGTCGCCGTTCTTGAACCCCGTTTTCTTCGGAAAACAACAACCTTCGAGCTTTAAAATGACAAGTTTTGAAGACATTGGTGGGATTCCTGTGGGCAAAGTACACACGGCGACAAGTAACTTCCTTTAATATTGTATGTGGCATTTTCTTTGTGGGGTTAAATGTAAATGGACTGTTCTTATGTAACGACTACTCAAAGCATTTTTACATAGCACAGGAACCTTTCACACATTCGTACGCTGTGGCCGAGGCTGCCGTACTCACATACATTTACACACTGCAAATGTTCCTTACCGAGTCTATTTAGCAGAGCCACCGTCGCTGTGCCGCCCAAGACCATTGTGATTGGTTCAGGCAACAATAATCTGAAGAGAAAAGTGGCGTTGCCTTCTCACTTTTTATTCCGCATTTAGACAAACGTTTTCGGGGGGGAAATCTACGTGCAAAAGTGTGTGAAGTTAGATGTAGTATGCACGCCAGGCGGCTAGGTGGTAGCGTGAAGCACTGCCACACAACAACACCAAGTCTGCACGCCTGCCTTCCTTCAACTTCTCTCCCTAGCAGCACAAAGCGAAAAACAAAAGCTGACAATTTTGTCTGGACAGACAAGGAAGTGGAGCTATTGCTCTAAACAATGCACACACACACACGGCACCCACACACACTCACACACACACTCGCACAATGCGTTTTTACCCTTTAGACGGGAACGCGAAGGTGGAGCGTTTTTGAGATTTCCACTCTGGAGATTGGTTTGATTGGATTTTTTGTTTTTTGCGTTTTTAAGCCCCAAAAATGCTGTTGCCGTCTAAATGAAAGCCACATCCGATAAAATATTTTCATGTTTTCACCCGCGAGCATATTCGGGCCTTAAAAAAATGCAAACAACCCAGAACCTTTTTTTCCTCCTATCCCAGAATGCATCCGTGGTGTAGCCAGACCTTACTCCACAACGCTGTGGAGATGGGTCTGGCAATGCGAGACTAGTTGTCATGTGACCGGCTGGCGGTTCATACAATATCACACAAAACCTGTTCATGGGAATGTGTTGAAACCAAGGAGCGGACAGTGGCTGTTAATGCTAAATATCTCTTATCTGGAGGAATGAGACGTGGAGCTGCTGAGAAGCAGTTGGGAAGGTTTTGCAAATGAAGCTAAGCATGGCAACCGAAAACCAGTCAGTATCTGGTGTTAGGGTTAGGGTTCATCCGTGAAGGGAACGCCTCTCCAAATCCTTTGGGATGACTCCCACAAGGAAATTGAAATTTCCAGCAGCAGTTTTTAGCAAGAAGAATACAGTATAGAGAGAAAAGACATAAAGACAACAATAATAACAATAAAAACCTTTGGCTACAAAAAAGATATTTACCATATATTATCAGTCGAGTGTCCAGGTATTTATGTGGGTCTAGGTTCAAGTCGGTTACGATGACGAACTGCAGTCAGAGAGAGAGAGAGAGAGAGAGAGAGAGAGAGAGAGGATGAACCTAACCATCACACCAGATACTGACTGGTTTTCAGATACAGTAACACTGCACCTTTTAGAGTGGCCTTTTATTGAGGCCAGCCTAAGACACACCTGTGCAATAATCCTGCTATCTAACAGCATCTTGATATGCCACACCTGTGAGGTGGATGGATTATCTCGGCAAAGGAGTGCTCACTAATACAGAATTTGACAGATTTGTGAACAATATTTGAGAGAAATAAATCTTTTGTAGATAGAAAGAGTCTTAGATCTTTGAGTTCATCTCATGAAAAATGGGGGCAAAAACAGCGCAGTGTAGTTCACTGAGCACTTTCAGACGAAACTAAGTGGTACTACGACAAACCTACGACAAACTAATATTTTTTCTGAAATAACGCCCGTGTTGGTCCACCGGAAGTAGAGGGACTTTGCGTCTCCATGTCAAATAGACCTACAGTAACCTGACCTGCTGTGACATCACTGATCCAGGCGTGGCCGAAGGTTTGACCCCACAGAGAGCAGAGCAGCAGTTAATCAGTGAATTTTAAACCTTTAAATGACAGTTTTACACGGTTTACATGTGACCCCCTTTAAAAGGACGTTTTCTTTTGTAGCATGGGTTGTCTTGTACTTCTGGGCGATATGCTTTGTATAGGCTAGCGTAACGTTGTACTGGACTCTCCACCATCATTGTAGGAACATGAGAACTCCGACCAGAAAAAAAACCTTTAAAACGGAAAGAAGCTCAGAGATCAGACAGCTTCTGATCTACTTGGAAATTAAACCACGTCTCTGTCACGTCTCACGATCAACGGCCGACGAGCTGAAGGGTGGAGCCAACATGGCCGACAGTGAAAAGTCTTGGGCACTGTGTTCGTTAAAGCAATGTGCGCTATATTCATTGTGTGCTCTTTGGCTCTGTCTGACTGTGTGTGTGTGTGTGTGCTCCAGGGGTTTTGGGGGGGCCGTTAAGGGGACTGGCGTGTGTGTGTGTGTGTGTGTGTGTGTATATATACTGTATATTGTACGGCTGTTTTCAGTATTATTGTGTATATATTTATATATTTATTCAGGCTTTATTCCAGCATTTGATAGAATTTTTTTACGTCTAATTTCTAGCATGTGGTCAAAAATTCTCTATAACTAAAGATAGCCCATGTCCCGCTGCCCCATTGTAACAAACGGTACACTTTCTGTTCTCGTTTGAAAGTGTAGTGAACGTTGTGTGGATGGATGAAAAGTTATATTTAAATAATGTATTAATATTCTCTTTTGCAGACATTAGATATTTACACAGCTAAAAGACATATTTAGGATAACGACCGTTAGTTTTGTTAGGGCGTTCGCTAACGTTAGCTGGCGTTAGCTTCTCTGTGTTGCCAGATCTGGCGAGAGCTTGTTAATTTTCTCCTCATTTGTCCGTCTGAAAAATGCCATTTTCATGTCAGATGCTGCATCTCATGTTGCTGAAATTGCCTCCTCGAGCCCTCCACTTGCCTCCCTTCGTCAAGTCTTAGAGGGGGGGGGGAGAGTCAACGAGCAATTGTGTGTTTAGAGGGATGAGAAGTCTTTTCCTCTGCAGCTTTACATGAATTGGTCAGCTGTTTGGGTGGAGTTAGCAACTCCTCCAGGAAGGCTGCTCTCCTGTATCCTCGCCTACAGCTCCTCGATGATCCCTCCTTGATGATCCCTCCTCGAGGCAGAAATAAGAGCACTGAGCAACTTCCGGTTCAGCCGAGGACCGAGGAGTTGAGGAGCTATCAAATAAAGGACCGTGAGATGTACCTGGAGATATGTGGCTTGGGAACAACGGCTCCAATATTTACATAATTATCATAATATGTGTTCACATTCATTTTTCCCATTGGAAATGTATCCCAGTTGGGGTGTCTACGGGTCAAAGGTCATCTTCACACAATAGCAGCCTCACCTCACATTTAGTAAGGAAGTAAACTTTGACCGTCAGGTTTTTGAAAACTACAGTGAGGTAACTAATCTGAATATATTTCCTTCTGCAAAGTGATAATTGACTCAATTTCTCAAAACAGCGCCTGAAGGAATTGGCAAGTAACTAACAAAAGTAGTAAAGAGTTTTCAAGTATACCGTCTGAAAGAAGAAGATAAAGAGAGAGGAGTGGGAGAGACGGTCTATCTGGCACATGCTAACGTTCTGAAGGAGCACTGACGGAAAGGTATTTGTCTTTTTACACTCCTTCAAAATGGCCGACTCCACCTTTAACTGACAGCATTAAACAGATTAAAAATAAAACACCTGCCAACATTTGTATGAACGTTATTTGTCTTATTGACATTGATTACGTCCTCTAATGTCTCCATCTTAGGGAAGTTAGAACTGTCCCTTAAACATAAATTAGACTTGAGACTTGACTTGGACTCTAGCTCAGAGACTCGAGACTTGATGTGGACTTTACCTCAGAGACTCAAGACTTGACTTGGACTCTAGTTCAGAGACTTGACGTGGACTTTACCTCAGAGACTCAAGACTTGACTTGGACGCTAGCTCATAGACTTGACTTGGACTCTAGCTCATAGACTTGAGACTTGAGACTCGATTTGGACTCTAGCTCAAAGACTCGAGACTTGATGTGGACTCTGGCTCAGAGACTCGAGACTTGACGTGTACTCTAGCCCAAAGACTTGAGACTTGACTTGGACTCTAAGCTCAGAGACTTGAGACGACTTTGAGTCTAGCTCAGAGACTTGAGACTTGAATTGGACTCTAGTTCAGAGACTTGAGACTTGACTTGGACTCTAGCCCAGAGACTTGACTTAGACTCTAGCCCAGAGACTTGAGACTTGACTTGGACTCTAAGCTGAGAGACTTGAGACAACCTTGACTCTATCTCAGAGACTTGAGACTTGACTTGGATTCTAGCTCAGAGACTTGACTTAGACTCTAGCTCAGAGACTCGAGACTTGACGTGGACTCTAGCCCAGAGACTTGAGACTTGACTTAGACTCTAGCTCAGAGACTCGAGACTTGACGTGGACTCTAGCCCAGAGACTTGAGACGACTTTGAGTCTAGCTCAGAGACTTGAATTGGACTCTAGCCCAGAGACTCCAGACTTGAATTGGACTCTAGCCCAGAGACTCCAGACTTGAATTGGATTCTAGCCCAGAGACTCGAGACTTGACGTGGACTCTAGCCCAGAGACTTGAGACTTGACTTAGACTCTAGCTCAGAGACTCGAGACTTGACGTGGACTCTAGCCCAGAGACTTGAGACGACTTTGAGTCTAGCTCAGAGACTTGAATTGGATTCTAGCCCAGAGACTCCAGACTTGAATTGGACTCTAGCCCAGAGACTTGTGAGCATCTCTGCATTTCAGATCTTTAACCTGTCCAGTAACCTGACGGTTTAAAGAACCAACCAACCAGCTCGCTCAGGCTCACTGTCTTCAAAGTGTAAACTGCAGATCGACCTTTCAATCTGATGCCCTCCAGTCAACAGTAGAGGGTAGTGTGAGAAAACCAGTTCCTCCTTCTGTGGCTGCACTGCAAACACACACCACCAGAGGGCAGCACACACTAGAAATACTCTCAGGCACAAACATGCAGTTACACGTGATGGATGAGGATTATTTTTCATTTTTAAATCAATTTGCTGTGAAACAGTGTGAAATATGGGCACCAAATAAGTCTCAAATATCACAGGTTGTTAGTTCATATTATGTGATATCTTACTTTTGATCTGAAGCAGTTTGTCTCTTCAGTGGCTGCTGTTCATCCACCGATTGGTCTCGTTTAGAAACACTACAGGTGTCCTTAATCATTCTCAATCAGTTCCTGATTAACAGCACAAGCAGACACACAAGACATCCCAAAGGCTCATTGGAGAAGAGCCAGGTCTGCCCAGAATCCATCACCGGTTAGATTTGTGTCCACCTTGATCCCGACTTGCTGCACGATCATGGAAGGCTTGTATCATGTGGACGCGCCGACAGTTGTGTTGTCATTACTCAGAATGACAACACAAGGGCACTCAGAGACCGTAGACCTCCACCAAGGGCAGTGGTCCAGTCTCCAATATGCAAGTCTCTAATACAACCACTATATATGTATTTTTTCCAACCCTATTAGAATATGGTGCTTAACTGATCACATACATTTGGAAAAAACAGAAAACACAGCAAGAAGCTAAATACTCACAGCCAGTCCCAGGCTAGCGTCATAATGACTATTTACCAGAAGAGCCAGCAGACAGGACCACTATTCAACGTTTTGCATAATGCACGATTTGAGGGTGACCCTATGGAACCCTAATATTTTCAGTATAAAGTGATAATAAATCATACAAACAAATGAAAGACTCTAAACATCACAGGGACAAAGAGAAATGATTATGCAATCTCATAATTCAATGCATAACCAACCAAAGTCCTTATATTTACGCGGGGCCGCATTTTTTCAAATATGGCGCACTTTCGCGGCATGAATTGCTAATTTCCGTGCAAAATAATGCGGGCGTGCATGATTTCGTAATCCCAAAATATCTTAGCAGAAAGTTGAAAAATGTTGCATTTATTTCACACAAGAGCAGCCATTTTCCACTGTTGCCATGGGAACGTTGTGAAGTGACATAATTACGCGACAAGACAAACGCAGTCTCTTTATCATCAAACCGCAGTTTTTGCAAGTTCTCGCAATTTCATCACATAAAATTGCATAAATATCCCGCACATTCCATCGCATGTTTTTAAGAAAATGTGCTGCATAATCAAGGATTTTTGCCCACAACTATCACAAAAAAAAACATTTCTGGAAGGACTGGCAAGTATAAAAACATACAAGACACATGAATACATGCAAGTTCTACACACAGTCCAACAGGACGAGTGCATATCAGCCTACAAAGTATCAGCATCCATTACATTACATCACCGAGCCCTTTAATCAACGTTTCTGACATCCTCAGCACATATAATATGTATAACCATCCAGGGAATAAAGAAAGAAAAGAAATGAGGTAGCCAAGAGTTCAAGGAAGACTAATAAATAAATTGTGGATTCAGATCATAGACAAAATTGAATGGGTTCAAACTAACAGGGAAAAATATATAACCTCCTTGGCGAAGGGTGTCGCTCATTTGTTAGAATAATAAACGTGCCCCAGACTCAGCAGAACACGCCAAACCAACGTGTGACTGATTGAGTTTCCATCTCTGAGTTCAGAGGATCAAACCAACGTGTGACAGCAGGAAGTCGGGCCAAACTCAGCAGAATTAAGACTATAATTGTGATTGACAGTGTTTGCCGGCAGACGCAGACCTGTGTCAGCAGCTGGGGAAGGCTTCACCTTTTGCCAACTTAATTCTTTCAAAGTGGCCTGGCCCGGATCGGAGGCTGAGCCTCACAGTTGTTTTTTAAAATATCTTCTGTTTACTGTACGTATCTGACACGTTGTTTGATTTTATTGATCCTAGTGTGGAAATTAGGTTATTGCAACAGCAAAGAAGCACACTTCCAGTTGCCACTTTGTTAGGTGCAGCTTGGTCTGGATCAATGGAAGTCCATTTCCAGGATGAAGCCGATGTCACCTTCCTCTCTGTGTGTGTTGCCGTTTTCAAACTCTGTTCGCTTCGGGAAACAACGACAAACTTTGAGCTAGCGAGCTAGACGCTGAAAATGTCAAGTTTTGGAGAACACGTGGATGGTGCAACAAGGCCGGCCTGCTCGGTTCTTCCAGGGAATGATTGTAAAGATTTACAAAGAATATGTTTAGGGCGTCTCCTCTCTAACTGGGGCATTTTGGGACTGATTGGGGGGATTGTAAATAACATCCCAGAGTACGCTGTATGCTGTGAGATAACTTTGATTTGGCGTTATATAAATAAAATTGAATTTAGAATTGTACATTGTACGTGGCTGCTCCACCCAAGACCATTGTGATTGGTTAAGACCTAACTCTAGACCTTACTCTACAACCAGACTTTTCTAGATGGAATCTAGATGCCGATGGTGGTGACAAAGGATCAGCTGGATTAGAGTACTGGTGGGGGCACTCTTTGCCTGGCATGGCACAGGGAGAAACAGATTTTTAAAAGCACAGTTGGGACTCTGTGATTGGCCCTTGCAATTTGTGTACGATTCTGATTGGTTTAGCAGGAAGGTGAACGCCTCCACCAGCTGATTCCATTTAGGAAGAGAGCATTGATTAAGACTGAGGTCTTCTTGAAAGAATTTACACTGAGCTATATTTAAATCAGGAGAGACTAGTTGCAGATATGCTACAGTCATACACAGCATGATAAAATATACGTTTATTAGTATAACAGCTGAATTGATTTAGGAGAGCATCGATTAATGGTTAGGTCTTCCTGAAAGTATCACGCTGAGCTACATTTTTTTTGGGTTCTCAGTGACATGCCTTAAAAACTATTGGATGGATTGCAATGAATTGTTCCCCTCAGGATGAGTTTGATGAGATTGTCAGCGAGGAGTTAAGAGTTAAGAGTTAAGAGTTAAGCTTTAGTTGTAGTGTCGGACTGCGTTACGCGGCGAGGTGTACCCTCCAAACAATCATCCCATCCCTTACAGTCATAAACCAACTGTTCCACCTTTGAAATGAAGCCAGCGGTTCTCTGCTCCATTTGTTAACCTTATTATTACCGTGCTGGGTGGGGATCCTGAAATGAGAGTGCGTACTCATTCGAATCAGAGGAAACTCCAACGGAGACACAGAAAGGACAATAGAGACCTTTTCTGTTTTTGATTACTTTTATAATGGAATAAATATACTTCATATACATTTAAATTCATGGTTTGTTCAATCTTTTGTCCACAGTTTAAAAATGTAGATGTTACAATGATTCATGGTGTATTTTTGTAAATTTGGGTCCCGGGGAGACACCAAGTTTCTCTTTTGGGTCTTGAGCTGAAAAAGATTGGGAACCACTGATTTAAAGGTATAGTAAGCAGAGATGAGAGTGAGTCACACATGTGCAAGTCACAAGCAATTCTTAAAGGGTAACTACTGTTTTTTTCAACCTGTTTTTGTGTCTAAGTGACTGACGGGAACAACAATCTTTGAAACAAGCCACAATGTCAGTTAATAGGACAATCGTCCAGCTTGTATCTACACCAATGTAAACACAATGTGTAATAATAATGTGTTAATCAGTGAGCTTTAGAGGCATTGATCTTCTCATTCAGCTGCAGGAAAGAATGGGAATAAGTGTTTTCCCCCGAATGTCAGACTATTTGTTGCATCTGCTGAGCTTCAGTCGTCTTCTGTTAACATAAAAACTTTCCCATGAGGATATGATGCCATGTTTGTTACTGAAATCCATGCATGTGTCAATGAGTGCAGCAAGCAAGAAGGAATGCATACATTTTAAAATCAGATTTAATCGAAATATGACCTTAAAGGTCCCATGACGTGGTGCTTTTTGGATGCTTTTATATAAACCTTAGTGGTCCCCTAATACTGTATCTGAAGTCTCTTTTATATAGACCTTAGTGGTCCCCTAATACTGTATCTGAAGTCTCTTTTATATAGACCTTAGTGGTCCCTAATACTGTATCTGAAGTCTTTTATATAGACCTTAGTGGTCCCCTAATACTGTATCTGAAGTCTCTTTTATATAGACCTTAGTGGTCCCCTAATACTGTATCTGAAGTCTCTTTTATATAGACCTTAGTGGTCCCTAATACTGTATCTGAAGTCTCTTTTATATAGACCTTAGTGGTCCCCTAATACTGTATCTGAAGTCTCTTTTATATAGACCTTAGTGGTCCCCTAATACTGTATCTGAAGTCTCTTTTATATAGACCTTAGTGGTCCCCTAATACTGTATCTGAAGTCTCTTTTATATAGACCTTAGTGGTCCCTAATACTGTATCTGAAGTCTCTTTTATATAGACCTTAGTGGTCCCCTAATACTGTATCTGAAGTCTCTTTTATATAGACCTTAGTGGTCCCTAATACTGTATCTGAAGTCTCTTTTATATAGACCTTAGTGGTCCCTAATACTGTATCTGAAGTCTCTTTTATATAGACCTTAGTGGTCCCCTAATACTGTATCTGAAGTCTCTTTTATATAGACCTTAGTGGTCCCCTAATACTGTATCTGAAGTCTCTTTTATATAGACCTTAGTGGTCCCCTAATACTGTATCTGAAGTCTCTTTTATATAGACCTTAGTAGTCCCCTAATACTGTATCTGAAGTCTCTTTATATAGACCTTAGTGGTCCCCTAATACTGTATCTGAAGTCTCTTTTATATAGACCTTAGTAGTCCCCTAATACTGTATCTGAAGTCTCTTTTATATAGACCTTAGTGGTCCCTAATACTGTATCTGAAGTCTCTTTTATATAGATCAAAGGCAGAGCAGGATACCCAGGGCTCGGTTTACACCTATCACCATTTCTAGCCACTGGGGGACCACAGGCAGGCTGGAGGAACGCATATTAATGTTAAAAAACCTCATAAAGTGAAATTTTCATGCCATGGGACCTTTAAAAAAAAACTGAATCATGACACCCCTAATTTGTATGCATGCTTTACTATTATTATTTATATTTTTGTCATTGAAGATTTTCCATGACAAACAAAGAAATAGAAAAGGCAAACCCACAGTACAAAGACATCACTACATAACTACATATTAGTGACAGGAAAAATAAGAAATACGAGGGTTGGAGGGGGTTTCCAGGGTTCAGATTATTTCATGCCTGTGTTTCCGTCCGACACAACATGTGACCACATACATGGAGATGGTTTGTCATCAACATATACACACACACACATATATATATATATATATATATATATATATATATATATATATATATATATATATATACACATCCAAAGTCAGGACTTTAAATTTTGATCGCCAGCCAACAATCAGGAGGCAAGTAGATTTTTAAAGTTACCAGACAATCTGATTTTCAACTAGCCAAGTTTGTTTTGTTCCATTCGTCAGTATGTGTGTAGCTTCTAATACGTCGCACACGTTAGACATGGTGTTCATGGGAAATGTAGGATTAGTACTACAAGCAGTGTTGCCAGATAAAGATTATGATTCCTGTTATGTTTTCGTTTTTTTTATCCTGTTTTCCTTTCCCTCTTCATGTTCCCTCCCTGGTCTTTTCCACCTATTTCTCAGACCTCTTGTCACCTGCCTCTCGTTACCTCGTTACCCTCTGTATTTAGTCTTTGTGCTTTCTTTGTCTTATGCCCGTTCCCCCACCGGATGCCTTCCCCGTGAGGTTTCCTCCCTGTGAGTTTTGCCAGCCCCAGTGCTCTGGTTTTTGTTTTTCCTGGTTCCGTCATTTTGGTACTTTTGCTTAGACTCTGTTTTTTGTAAAAATAAAATCTTTTTTGAAACCTCTGCTGTCGTTTGCTTTTGGGTCCTCCTTCATCTCCCGTCACGATTCCAAGCCAAACGCACACAAAACGGTTCAAAATTCTTGCTGGCAAAAAGACCGATCTGGCAACAATGAGTCAAACTGCCGATTCAAACAGACGCAGAGCCCTATTTCAATAACCTAAGCATATGGCGTGAAGCGCCTGGCGCAGGTGTGTTTAGGGTGTGTCCAAATCCACTTTTGCTAGTTGGACGCCGAAAAAAGGGTCCATGCACCGGACGCATGGTTTTTACTTAGTGTCTTTATTAATTCATAGGTGTGTTCTGGGTGTAACATGCAATCAACCAACCAGAGTCTCATCTCCCATTCCCTTTAACAGCCAGGCGCGTTGGCGCATTGCTATTTTGATGGAGGATTTGCACCACAATATTTTTATTTTTAATCATCTGTGTGTGTGTGTGTGTGTGTGTGTGTGTGTGTAACAAGCATAGTGTACATGTACTCGGCACATTTTACTAATGCACTGCTAAAATAACAATGACATGCTGCATTACTGACTTTAGACCAAGTTTTTGTTGGTCAATGGCGCGATCACTTCCCGCTGCCTCAAAATAGCAATACACCCAGAATGCATCTGAACACACATCCCTGTAAGACCAGCACGCCCATGGGCGTGCAGATGGGCGCAGGTGTATTTGCTATTTAAACCACGTGGGCGCTGGACGGTCTAAAAATAGCAACAACACTTGCGTTGGGTGTTGCGTCGTGCTGCGCCGGGTGCAAGATAGGGCCCAAAGTGTTGTTTGATTCATTCATCACTGGCCAAATTTGCTAGCTGAGTACATTTTTACCCACATTGGGTGAGTTTGTGGGTGTGGATTTAAAGCCTTGTCCCATGCAGATCCGTTATTCTTTCTAAGTATAATATTCTTAAATGCAATTTGCATGCATGCTAACGAGCAATGTGTTGGCGTGAAGGACTTTGGTGAACATATCTGTTGTGTTCGGAGGAGTGCAGAGAATCTCTCTCTCTCTCTCTCTCTCTCTCTCTCTCTCTCTCTCTCTCTCTCTCTAACCAGTGAAAACACCTGAACTACACCTTCCTCAGAGACTTTCTGCCGCTCTTCAGCTTCACCTGTGAGCTGAATATCAATGCGCCTCGGCCCAAGCTCCCAGACATGTGTCATATCACCATTGTATAGCGGGCTGTAATGAGCATTTGATTTCCAAATAGATTGATGGGCTACACTGTAAATGGGGAAAGATGACAGCACGTTTCCATGACAGAGGGCAATCTCTGTGACATTAAAATGCCACTAAATCATGTTTTATACCCTCAAGAATACTCTGGATTTTCTCATTAATCTCCTCTTTCATTAAATATTTATTATCTTTCTCTGATGTGCTGAAGTCCCACATGAGACGGAGAGAAATAGAGTCATATGCAAAGCTGATTGAATTTGTAATTTGGTTTCATCTTGTGTAGATTCGATAAGCCTGTGCAGTAAGTTGGACTGCGTAAATGTAATGAAAACGGGAGTGCTCTCCCCAGAGTGTGAACTCCATCCATCGCGCAGACAATCTGTTTGTTTCCTTCTGTGGAGGAAATCATAAAACAGACGCGTTGTTTTGATACTGCGGTGTGATATGCTGTCTCTGAGTCCACTGCTTTCACACCTGCCAACCATGAATGTGATTTATCATTTTATACATTCCCCATTCTCGTACTGAAGCTTTAAAAGAATAGGTTGGATGTGTGTGTGTGTGTGTGTGTGTGTGTGGTTGTATCAGCTTTTGTCCTTAAAGGCATTTTTTTCCCCCCTTACATTACACTTGAAGTAGTTTTGAAACCAGTACTTTTACACTTTAATTTGAGTAAAAAGCTTGATACTTCATCTTCTTCACAAGTCTTTTTAAACCCTAGTATCTAGAACCTAGAAATCAAGACGCACTTGCTGCCAGTCTAGCAACTCTCCGTCGGCTTGCAAGGTGGAAAAACCAAATTCTAGTCAGGACAATCACATTGTGTATAGAGTCGGTGGGCGGGCTTAACATAAGGACGGCAGAGTTGCGACGGTTCTGCGTGAATTCCCTGCTACTTGAAAACAAAGAAGATGGCCGCCGCTGCTGCTGGAGAACAGCGGTCTGTCCGATCGGCTTTGACCGAGACTCTGGACGACTTGGAGTTGAGATCTGAAGTCATTGAAGATTGTGATGACCACAGCCATGGCTACACAACCAGTTTAACTCTTGTGTTGTCTTCCCGTTATGAATGGACGTTCGTTATGAACTTGTCCTTCCAGTGTTTTTCTCACTTTTTCCATGCTATTGGAAAACCTGAGCTGGTTTAATAATAAGTTTTACACTTATTCTTGGAATTCATAGTCAACAAACCTCATTTATATCAAGTTCTACATACGTTAGTTTAGTTAAAAAGGCAGAAATTATTAATTATTTTGACTAATAGTTAAGATCAGAGCATGTTGAGTGGATCTCAGATGGGTAGATATCAAAACTGAGTCCCAATACTGGTTCAAAATCATTAAAAAAAGAATTAAAATGCTATAAGATTAAATAAAACACCCAAAAATTCAATAAGAGTAATCATTAATTTTACCTGAAGAACGTTGTATGGAATCATTCATGTTATTTTTGGGCAATTTGGTTGAAAGAAATCCACATTTCTGAAATAAAACACTTTGAAACGGGTCAGTTTGACCAGAGGACAACACAACGGTTAAGAGCAGTAACTTCATGCATTTTTATATTTTTCCTCAGGATTAGTTTGTATGCTTTTTTCATACACATCATACATTTGTTGCAAACATTTATTTAGTTACAAATAACTCACAGGACATATTCACATACACCATACTTTATTTAGTTGATCATGCAGAAGTATCTTTTAGGGAGCGCGCACCATTAGTTACTTTTGGATTATCATTCTGTTGTATAAGTATTTGTTTTGAGCATTACCAGTGTTGGAGTCCACAGCCGGGAGGGATCCAGGAGGTCTTCTGGCTTAAAGGGTCTAACGCTACGTAACACTAACTTATTAACTTTAGTTTTACAGTTATTTTTGGAATTGATGGTCCATAAATCTCATTTATAGGAAATTATACCTAATGTTTGAGTTAGAAAAGCAGAAATTAGGAATTATTGAGACTAAAATTAAAGGAATGGATGTTGATGATAATCACAGACTGGAATATGTCAACTTTTACTCTCAATACTATTTCAAAACCACTTTGTTTCCATAATTCCATAATTTATTTTTCAAATGTTATAAAATTGAATAAGACACCCCAAAATTAATGAAAGTAGAGATTTGTACTTGCCAAAGAGCGTTGAGTGAAATGAAGAGTGATTAAAAATAACATTGATATAGGAAAACGGGTCAGTTTGACCCGAGGACAACATGAGGGTTAAATCAACATGTCAAGAGTGGATCTTGCATGAGGCCTCATAAGAAAAGAGATATCAGGTGTCTTGTGCTCAGTGTTGCACTTTAAGATTGATGTTTGTGCAGCATCAGCCCCATAAAAGGAAGTAATGAACATTGTAAATTTTCCTGTATCCCTCTCGGATTTAAACTGAAGGTTCAGACTGATTTACCTCCAAGTCGGAATAATTTACGAGCCCTTATCAGTGTTTTTTAAAAGACTGAGCCCTCGCCCTTATCTCTGACTTTCACAACCACTTGGCAGCTGCATCATGCGTTCATAATTAGAATTTCTGGTATGTAACAGGACTGAAAGCATTTTTTAAAGCTACAGAACCTTAAGTTAATGCCTACATCACTACGCATTACGACAAAGCTGTACCGAGACGACGACGCGGCCGGACCTTTGTGAACTGCACAATCATAATTATCATGATAATCAGGGTGTAATTTTCCACTGAGTGATGAACTCTGAGAGGAGAGATAATGTTGCATGATCTCTTGTGCACTCTCATCCTTCTCATCTCATCATTTTGTACAACATGGTTCACCAGAGCGCATGGAGACGACCCGGAGACTCGTCATCAGACGTGACTGAAGAAAACTCAATGATTCTACCTTTTTTTTTTTTTTTAAATTGCTGCCACTCAGCAGACATTTTGATATTTCACACACACAGGTGTTACAAAAATCACTAATGATGTCATTTGACATTTCACTCAGGTGCCAGGGACATGGCGGAAAGAACTAGATCCTGGGTACAAGTGGCCAAAGTGGCTTTCTCAGTACAGTACATATCTGCAACTAGTCTCTCCTGATTTAAATATAGCTAAATATAATTCTCGTTTAATCAATGCTCTCTTCCTAAATGGAATCAGCTGGTGGAGGTGTTCACCTTCCTGCTAAACCAATCCGAATCGTACACAAATGGCAAGGGCCAATCACAGTCCCGACTCTGGTTTAAATAATAGTTTCTCCCTGTGCCATTCAGCTGTCGTTGCAGGCAAAGACTGCAACCCTCCACCCCCCCCCCACCCCCCCTTCAGTCATCTACTCCAGCTGACCAGTCCGGAGCCTCCTTCGGTCTGGTCTTCGGGCTCCTTCGTCACCACCACCGACGTCTAGATTCCATCGGGGGCTGATGGTTCTCTACCCCTATATAGATATAGGAACTATTCCTATAGCGATGGAGTCTAATTGCCAAAGACTGTACATTTTAAACCTCATTTGCACATCTGCAAACATGTCTCTCCTGATTGAAATGATGTCAGTGAGATAGCTGTGTTGAACTTGATCCGGCCTTTAATATTCAAATAAATTGTGTCTGGCTGATAATAAACCACATTTTCTTCCAGATACTGTACATGTTGTGTTTCCCTGCAGTTTAGCGATCAGGAGACTCCGAGTGTGTTTACATTTCCCTTTTTTCCAACAACAGCGCAACAGATGCTGAGGGGTTGCTCGTTAAATATTTAAAGTTGTTTTTCAGCAGATTTCCTTTCATGCAGACGCCCCGACTGCACTCGCTGCCGCCGTGAAGTTCGCCGTCAATTAAAGTTTTTCCACAGGGCCCCGACCGCAGGGTGTTACTGTAGACATTTTTCCACACTGCAATCCACACTTTGATCCGCAATATTTACACTCTGTCTGTCCTGCAGCTGTGGTGGTTTCCCTTTTGATTCTGAACCCGAGCTTTTAAATACTATGATTCTTTCCTCCGAAAATTAGCCTCATAGGTTGTTTGTTCACGCAACAATTAAGACTCATTATTGTTTATAGTAACGGTGTCCTCTAGTGGCTACAGAAGTTATGACGGGAGCAAAACAAGAAGTAAGATGGATAGAAAGGCCATTTCCATTGAAATCAATGTAACAGAATGAGCAGATCGGCAGCCATTGTTATGTATACTGTGGCGAGAAGGTAAGTAGTCACCTTGACAACTAACAATAATGGCCATTTTGATGTGTACCCATTAAATGACCTCGGCAAACGCAGGACTGTCACCCAGGAGACCGGTGTTTGAGTCCCATTTTAATTTAAAAGTAGTAAATTTAGATAAGAGGACGGAAAACGCTCCTGTGGGTCGTATTAGAGGGAAAGAACAAATGACAGATATCCTTGCATGGTTTGGAGGACTGGTTGCATTTTAAGAGACAGTTTGGATGTTTGTTCAGTGAGGTACTTCTCCATAGACAGTGTAGTAGTAGTAGTGGTAGTAGTAGTAATAGTGGTAGTAGTAGTGGTAGTAGTAGTAATAGTAGTAGTAGTGGTGGTGGTGGTGGTAGTAGTGGTGGTAGTAGTAGTAGTAGTAGTGGTGGTAGTAGTAGTAGTGGTAGTAGTAGTAGTAGTGGTAGTAGTGGTGGTGGTGGTGGTGGTAGTAGTGGTAGTAGTAGTAGTAGTAGTAGTAGTAGTAGTAGTGGTAGTAGTAGCGGTAGTGGTGGTGGTAGTGGTAGTAGTAGTAGTAGTAATAGTAGTAGTAGTAGTAGTAGTAGTGACACTAAAGCTAAGCAATTTCCTGTTGAGGACGGGGGCTAAACGCATTTAAGACACCTAAACACACCTATGTCAGTTAGCTGTAATATTCGCTGTGCGTTAGAAAGCTAATTTATGTGAAAACATAATACTGCATAGCTTTCTATTTCATTCACATTTTTACAATAACACAAGTTATGATGGGGAAAAAATGCTTTAGCTTAACTTACAGAAATATAGATGACAAGTGTCCATACTGAGCGTCAGGATCTCTTCCTGTTGATGCGTCACGTCTTATTGTCTCTGGATCCACTTTTGTCTTCCTAAAAACTCAGTTTTATTTTCTCTCTCAGCCCGACGGCTTATGCAAACTCAGATCTGGGTTCTTTACATTGTTGGCAGTGCATCCCACCACACAACAGCTTTTAGGAATGTTTCTTGTTGTTTGCCAGCAGACGGAATTGACGAGGAGATCCTTTCACGCATTACAAAGTCAATATTGAGCGATGAATTGTTTTCCCCTCCAGTGTGTGCAGAACTTACAGTAAATACGTTCTGCCTCAGTAGTACTTATTGTTTAGGCAACTGAAGCTATTTACGTAAGTTAAGGGAAAGATAGTAGTTATGGTAACATTATAAAGTGTCATCAGGATGTGTCTGAAGACAAAGACTTCCTCATCCATCCATCACCCCAATCATTACTTCCTGGCTAAACACTGACGTGCCTCACAGATAATATTAATTGATGATACACAATAGTTTATGATTTGAAGAAAACATTACGTACACATGTCAAGGTGGACTCAAGTCAACTCCTGCTGAGAATGGTTTCACGAAACTATGGTGGGAAGTGGAGGAAAGCAAAGTGTCAATAGCTGCTCAGAGGTCGGTGTTCCCGCCTTTGTGTGGCAACTTCCAGCTTTTCTTTCAGAGGAACAGCTGGAACTGACATCTGCACACTAGGAGCTGAGTCATGCTTTATTGTGCTTATCTGGGCTTCACTTGCTCATAGTGAGCAGTGTGTTTTGTACCATCAGACAGTGCAATCAGGTGCAGAATGTTCTCTCTGATTCTGCACATTTGCCGATCAGCTCATTTTCTTTTAAAGGTGTAACACTGGAATTATCCTGAAAACAAGAGATGCCGCACACTGTTTCAGATTATTCATCTGGCATTTAGGGTTCTGGAAAGAGTGAAATTGGACCACAGTTTTTTCCAGAGCTGTTCCATTGGAGGTTCCCAACAAACACCAAACAATAGACATAAATGTGTCTCATCAGAGCGCTACTATTTTCACAATTTGCACGAACGTTATTACAAAGTGGACAACCAAACCAGCCAAGGATAAGACGGGGTGAAGCTGTAGCCTGTAGATCTGAGGGACAGTTGCAGGGGGAGACGACAGAAGTAATGTGACCAAAGCTGCTTAGCAAATAAGGAAATGAGATGTAGTTGCAGGCAAGAGTGTGAGAAGGAATGACATACAGCCAATTACAAGTTATTTTGAAAAGATACTGTGACCGTGCACAGATAAAAAAAATGAATCACTTCCAGGTAGTCAAGTCAACTTTATTGTCAATTCTGCAATATGTCCCAAACATACAGAGCAATTTGAAATTACATTTCTCACCTACCCACGGTGCAATAACACGTACAAGTATAATATAAAGGATAAGAAATGAATACTAATAAAGAAAGATAAGTAATTTCCACAAGTAAAAAAAAGATAAGTAAATGTACAATATAGTTCCATCCATCCATCCATCCATCCATCCATCCATCCATCCATCCATCCATCCATCCATCCATCCATCCATCCATCCATCCATCTTCATCCGCTTATCCGGGTCTCGGGGGCAGCAGCTCCAGCAGGGGACCCCAAACTTCCCTTTCCCGAGCCACATCAACCAGCTCCGACTGGGGGATCCCGAGGTGTTCCCAGGCCAGTTTGGAGATATAATCTCTCCACCTAGTCCTGGGTCTTCCTCGAGGCCTCCTCCCAGCTGGATGTCCCTCCACGTAGTCCTGGGTCTTCCTCAAGGCCTCCTCCCAGCTGGACGTCTCTGGAACACCTCCATAGGAGGCGCCCAGGAGGCATCCTCACCAGATGCCCGAGCATCTTGGGTATCTACAATATAGTTATACATTCTAAATACTGACAATATAAGGCAAAACCAAACAGTATAGAAAACTAAAGATAAAGATGTTGAAATGTGCAAGACTAGTCTGTAGACAAATGGTTGTTGATTTAAATTGTGTGAAATCACTGAAATCACCTTTCTTCCCCATTCTAATGCTCGGTTTGGACCTCAGCAGATCGGATTTAGAAACATTTTCTTGGCTTATAGCAAGCTGCTATAAGCAGGATTGTCATGTTTTTGCAGAGAAGTCGCAAGTACAACCATGAAGCGTACAACTTGTTGATGCATATACTGCATAAGTATATACAGTGATATATAAGTGAAGCCAAAACATCTGGAACATCCCCGCTACATGGGACATGGACCAAACAACAAAATCTAAGTACACGTTAAATACATGATTCTCAGAGATGGGTTCTGTCATTTTAGCTGATATTTGTTCGTCTTCATGTTTTCTGATCAGTTTGGTTTTTTATTTATTTCATATGTTATTTGATGCTATGAAAATGTGCTGAAACTTCATGATTGACGGTTGGGTTTGACTCTGGCTCCAAAATTACAAGATGGCAGCAGTCCTATCCGGGATATTTTAGCTTCACTTTGATACAGCAGAAGGAAGTGGAGACCCCTCGTCCACTTTTACAGACTAGGGCACGGACATGAAACTCAACTTCACTCTGGGCCACACTGGAAAATAAGAATCACATCAAGGGCTTGACATGTTTAGTTTATTCACATCTAAAGCATCTTCTACTGTATTATTGCATGTCTCGTATTGCCTTCTCACTTACAGCTTGGTTGACATTAAGCCCCTAAAAAGTACCTTAGCAATCAAAGAGAAAAAGTGCAAAAGAAAGGTTAAAAAAAAAAAAACATTCTCCAGAAATATGTGAAAAGGAAGCAAAAACATTGAAAGAAAGCCAAAAATATCGGCAAAAGTGTGAAAAACTTCAGAAAAAGCAACAAAACGAAGATACAAAAACTGGATGGGCTAACTAATCTGTATTATGAATCTAAACCGATATACGTAACGGATCAATATCTGCGAGGGGCCCTCGGGCCTTGAGTTTGACGCAGGTTTTCTATGGTTATATCCTACATTTTAGCTTTCATCTATCACATCTGGCTGGTACTTACAGGTGTACACATACATTTGACTATACGCACTTACAAACTTTAGCTGCAAAGTTCAAAATAAATCTCAAAATAACGTCCTCTGGCAAAATAAAATTGAAATCTACACTCCAGTCATGCCTCAGAAGTTTTCGTCTGTGGAGTCACGTATGCACACAGTTCTCAGTCAGCCTATCATTCACACAGTCTACCCAGAAGCCATCAGTGCATTCGCCTGAAGACGGAGGTTTGCAGGATCTACAATACGTGCTAGAATAGTCTGCAATAATGGCTCCATGTGTTCCATGTGCAAACACGTATTATAACATGTGTATGATGTATTCTTCAATCTGCCTAATATCACACCGCATATTTTTATATATAAAGAAAGCCCCATGCATTTTAACGAGCCGATGTGTTACATTGAATATAAATGAAAATATTTGTAATCAGGTGGTTCACTGTATGTACTTCTGTTTTCTTCTGGGTTTGTGGAGATGAAAAGCTTGCTCAATTTTATGGCTATATGAACCACAAAACAATTTGTTGGGTGTTTTGAGTTATTTTACAGTGTATATTAGCTGTCTGCCCTGTAGCGCGAGTGTTATAGACGTGCTGTGGCTGCCTGCTTATCTGTCAAATGTGAACCCAGACTCTGATTTATTGCAGACAGTCAGTTGATTTATTTCAGACAGGAGACTCAGAGTCAATCAGTTCCTACCTTCTCCGCCTTGTCATTCATCACACTGATTGAAAGGCTTGAACACAATGATGCATAAATAAATCAAATATGTATATTCTACTTTTAGTTGCCTTTGCTTTTTTAGATGTCGGGCTTGTCCCTCACTTTGGCACACACTGAAACATCTCAACAAATATTGGATGAATTATACATTTGGTTTCTTTCCAGACAGTACACAGCAGCACAGAAAAAGATGCAGGCCTCCAATCCATCACTTCTCCACCCAAAACAACACAAAGCCAAGCTAAAGTGAAGCCAATGCTGAAGCTCCTTAAAGCTGCGTTCTCCCTGACTTCCATCAGGGGGGACGACTCCTCTGGCTCCAAAAAGAAGTCTGTTTCTATAGAAGTCCATGAGAAAATAAGCCTACTTGATTTATTACGTCAGTAAACATTTTCATAATGAGTTAATCGTCTCAATGGCTAGTTTCAAGTCAGCATGATGTTCATTTTGTTGTCCCATTTATTTCAAAACAGACAATAAAGCAGCGGTTGCTTTAGGACCTGTCAGTCAGGACAGAGGCTAAGTAATGCTAACCATGCTAACACTGCGGAGATTGAAATAGACTTCAACATGTTCTTGGCGGCTGTCTGTGTTTTTTTCTTAAACTTTGACCCTCTGTGTGATTTCGTTAACTGGAACATTAATGTCGCCTAGAAATGTCTTGTTCAGCGTTGTTTCTGTTCCTCCCGTACATGCAGATGAATGGCGGCAGTACTCTGAGGTTTGTGCTTACCTGACTCGCTTCAGAAGGGTTGGAAATCTCCAACTTTCCCTCTGTAGCGCTTTTCTCAGCCAAGCGCCATTGCAGACATACACAACACTAGCAATGGCCAAATTACCAAACTTGAGGCTTCAAAACAGCAGTCCACAAACCAATGGGTGATGTCACAGCTGCTACGTCCATTATTACAGTCTATGGTACAATCTCACAAAGTAGCTCTGTATGTACAGAGGTGCTCATAAGTTTATGAACCCATGCTAAAGTTGACTAAAAAGAGGAATAAAAAAAAAAATCATCTTTTGGAAATTGATCTTAATGCCTTAATTAAAATAATTTGGAAAAATCCAACCATTAAGGACACCAATGTTCTTTGTGAATGAATAATGTATCGTGAATAAGAAAATGTTCTTCCTTAAAATACAGGGGGAATAAATATACACACCCCTATGTTAAATCCCCATAGAGGCAGGCAGATCTTTATTATTAAAGGCCAGTTATTTCATGGATCAGGATACTATGCATCCTGACGAAGTTCCCTTGGCCTTTAGAATTAAAATACCCCCCCATCATCATCATCACATACCCTTCACCATACATAGAGATTGGCATGGTTTTATTTCAGTTAGCCTAGTTTGATTTGCATTGAGAGATGATTTTATGGAAAGTACCATGGGGTTACTGAGCATTTGCATGGGGTAATGTCTAAATTAAACTTGGTGTGTTTTCAAAGCCTGTTGAATACAGTGCTGCATTCAAATGCTAATAGACTGATTGTAACTGGAGATCTGTACTCTGACACGACGAGGTAGAGTTTTTTTGAGTTGTGATAAAGGAGATGAGACATGATACATGCATGAATTGATTTTTTTTTTCCTAACCCTAGTGGATAGTACAGCTAGAAGTGCTTTATCTGGGTTTAAAACAAAGGTGACTGAATTGGGATTTGATTTAACTAAGGACTCAACTCGACCTTGTCTACTCTATCTGTAAAGTGTCTCGAGATAACTCTTGTTATGAATTGATACTATAAATAAAATTGAATTGAATTGAATTCAACAGCATCCCACTTCCAAGATTGCTCCTACTGCTGCCGGAAATTACGCCGCATGTCCCTCATTCAGGCCGGATGTCTCTGTCTTGGTGTTCTAACCTCTGGTGGATTTCTGAGGACTATGGTTACCTGGTCCACAGGTCTCTGCAGGGTAAATCCAGACAGCTAGCTAGACCATCTGTCCAATCTGAGTTTTCTGTAGCACGACTAAAACAACTTTTGAACGTACACATGTTCCACCAAAACAAGATCCTTCCAGAGGCTATTTTGCAGAGGCACCGTTGCTCCGCCCCAAGATGATTGTGATTGGTTTAAAGAAATGTCACTAACCCAGAGCATGTGTTGTCTCATCCCAGAATGCTGTAGACTAGCCAGACCTTCCTCCGCAGCACTGCAAAAGCAGGACTAGACTCGCCTCCAAAAAAATGACTTGAGACTTACCTGGGACTTGAGCAAAGAAGACTTGGTTACGAAATTGCTATTAACAATAATAAATGCATACATTTTCATGACCTATCACGCCTCTAAATTAATGGGCAGGTGGATGTAAGGAGACTGTAGAAACATTAAAGAGCTACTGTGTTTTTGTTAAACAAATATCTTCTCTTGTAAAGACCTGTTGCTTGAGTTTCTATGTATTTATCTCTAGCTCATGACTTATCTTTGGAGATTTACGTCATTATTTGTAGATATTTCTTATTATACTGACTTACAGGATTTTTATTTTTATCACCCTGTAGTTATATAATAGCCTAAATAACCTTGTGTAGACATTTTTTTGCAATTTTGCACACAATGCATTCATCATACTTTTTCTTATGCAACAGTTACTTTGTATGTATATATTTTTTTATATTAATATGTGTTACAGTGACAGTTTAAAATAAAAAAATAACATGTTTCAACAAAATACATCAAAGTATCAAGTAAACAACAATAGCACATAAACACCCAGACTAATTCTTACAAAAAAAAATATAACATACATACATTACATAAAAATAAAATAACATACATACATTACATAAAGAATATAAAATAACATACATATATTACATAAAAATATAAAATAACATAGGCCTACATACATTACATAAAAACATAAAATAACATACATTATATGAAAAATAATATAACATACATACATTATATAAAAATAAAATAACATACATGCATTACATAAAGAATATAAAATAACATAGATATATTACATAAAAATATAAAATAACATACATATATTACATAAAAATATAAAATAACATAGGCCTACATACATTGCATAAAAAATATAAAATAACATACATACATTACATAAAGAATATTAAATAACATACATATATTACATAAAAATATAAAATAACATACATATATTACATAAAAATATAAAATAACATACATTATATAAAAAATAATATAACATACATACATTACAATAAAAATAAAATAACATACATACATATATTACATAAAAATATAAAATAACATACATATACTACATAAAGAATATAAAATAACATACATATATTACATAAAGAATATAAAATAAAATAGGCCTACATACATTGCATAAAAAATATAAAATAACATACATATACTACATAAAAAATATAAAATAACATACATATATTACATAAAGAATATAAAATAACATAGGCCTACATACATTACATAAATATAAAGTAACATAGGCCTACATATATTATATAAAAAATATAAAATAACATACATACATATAAACAAATACTGTATATTAATATTTACATGTGTGACACAAACAATTTTGACAACTATTTTTTTTCTTCTTTTTCATACCTAGTATACAGCCACGAGTGTATAGAGTACAAACAGGTCCAGTACGCCAGGGGAGATACGAATAACGAATAAAATAATAATGAAAAGAAAGATAACAACTCAATTTACAAAAAGTAGTACAGTATTATCTTTTGGTGAACCAGTGACGTGACATCATGTCCTGATGGAAATGTGCCCCGATGAGGCCCCTCCCTGTCCCGGTGACATCAGCTGGAGGAGCTCGGCTGCTTTCCTCCAGGAGGACTCGGTGAATACACACACATACACACACACACACACACACACACACACACCCCAACACACACACACACACACACACACGTCCAGCAGCAGCAGCACCGGGAGAGCTCGACGGAAAACGGCGCCTGCTCGGCTATTACCGCTTTCTTCATGGGACATAACAAGCCTTCTTCTCTGCCAGGTAAGGCTGCCATTTCCCATCGTCTTCATGTTCCTCTGGGTTTGGAAAAACAACAACAACAACAACAAAAAACGTCTTTTTTTAGCTTCTCAACATGGAAGAAGTGTTGTGGGGAAATGTTTGAGCCGCTCCACCTGGGAGCGACGGGTTTCATCCTGAGTGAGCTGCAACTTTTCACTGTGGGAAATCCATCTAAACTCATGGGACGTACTGTATTTAGGGGGGAAAACAACCGTTAATCGATAGATTTCCGAGAGTCTTTCCAAGTCATGAAAATGTCCCGGTCTTAAGCTCTTAAACGGTTATAAGCTCCGTGTCTTTCTTTCTTTCTGTCTCGCTGTTTGTTGGACCGTTTGAATCCTTTCTGTGGGGGGAACTGTATCGTACCTGCTGTAAAACTACAGTAACGGTTGTCGCGGTGGCTTCTTGCTACATCAATGTTGTTAAAAGTCTTCTCAAATCCGTCGTTTCAAATTTAAAACCCAACCCAAAACGAAAACTACAGGGTGAAAGCTGTGCTAAATATCAGACATTCAGCTGTAGCTGTGTTATAACCTGATGGCGGTTAAGTCTAACTTTATCGTAACGTTCTCTAAAACTACAGTGACGTTAACGGCTGTTGCAGCGCCTTTTTCCTACGTCAGTGTTGTTAAACGTCTTTTCAAATTCAAGTTTAAAACCAAGCCGAAAGGAAACTAACGAGTCAAAAAGCTGGGATACATGTCAGATGTTCAGCTGTAGCTGCGTTATAACCTGGTGGCCGTTACGTCTCATTGTAATGCTACACAATGAACACGGAGCTCTGTCTGCCTGTAGCCGAGTGGGGCTGTGGGCGACACCGGTTGCCATGGCATCAAAGAACGTTAGCCTTCCACTAAAAGACAACTCCGCTGATTCCTAGCGACGGGGTTGACATCATCATCGCTATCATCTTCACCGTACTCAGTCAGTTGCTCGTGTTCGTTATATCTACTGATTCATTTATTCATTATCATTATCATTAATTTAAAAACAATAACAAGAGCCCTTCATATGCATGGCCCTCCTGTTTTATATATTAAATTAGATAATGTGGCTTGAAATAATTAATGGCACCAAAGATAACAGAGGCTTTGTGATGGCCTAGATTGATTAAAAGCTTATATATTATACATTAGATGAGCAGTTCAACGTCCACAGACTAGCTTGTTTCTTTTATTTTACCTTTCTTCTTGTTTTGTTAGTTCCTAACCCTTTAAAACACCAGAATCAGCTTTATTTGCCAGGTATGAGGACACTTACGAGGAATTTTTCTTTGGAGCATCGTTACTCACACTGTGCTTACACACACAAAACAACCAAAACAAAATATACACACTAATATATACACAATATATACATACTATAAACAGAAA
Source organism: Percina caprodes (assembly GCA_013375575.1). NCBI lineage: Eukaryota > Metazoa > Chordata > Actinopteri > Perciformes > Percidae > Percina > Percina caprodes. The sequence goes on from JABXJD010000102.1 coordinate 502,876, forward strand.
CAATATAGAGGCATGAGTGCTATGAAGAGTTCAATAAAATTATTTAAATGTGGAGCAAAGTGCAAAGGATACTGGGATAAATAGTATTATGTTATTATATTACAATATGAACAGTATGAACATATGAACAGTTCTGTAATAGGAAATGAGAATGATGAATAAATAAAAATAATAATAAGTGAGATGTGAGAATGGGAATGATGAATAATACTAAATAAGTGGAATAATAAGGGAAACCAGTAAACAGGTGCTGTAGAGACAGTGATTACTGGGTTATTAACCAGAATTGAATGGAAACTGACACTGTCACACAATAGTCACACAAAGTCACACAATAACACTAACTAACCAATGGAGGCAGCGGTAGATAGGACCGCGAAAAATGCCTCTCATGTCAAGCTCATCAGCGTCAGTGAGCCAATCAGCACGCAGCATTCTTCTACCAAGATCTAATAATGTCTGTGATTGGCTGTCTAACGTCCCACGTCGTAGAGACACGCAGGAAAAACTCGACGTCACACAGAGACGGGGCTCACGTAGTAGGAGCTGAAACATAAATACAAAGATTTGTAATATTGTTATTTTCTTTTTGTTTTATAGAATTGGTATTGAAAAGTATTGTTTAGGAACCGGTATCAAAGTCACGGTATCTAAAAAGTCTCTATGGTGGGTCTAAAAAGTCTCTATGGGGGTCTAAAAAGTCTCTATGGGGGTCTAAAAAGTCTCTATGGTGGGTCTAAAAAGTCTCTATGGGGGTCTAAAAAGTCTCTATGGGGGTCTAAAAAGTCTCTATGGGGGTCTAAAAAGTCTCTATGGTGGGTCTAAAAAGTCTCTATGGGGGTCTAAAAAGTCTCTATGGGGTCTAAAAAGTCTCTATGGGGTCTAAAAAGTCTCTATGGGGGTCTAAAAAGTCTCTATGGTGGATCTAAAAAAATAAAATAAAATTGGCAACACTGTTTTCATGGAGACGGACTCTATATGTGTGTGTGTGTGTGTGTGTGTGTGTGTGTGTGTGTGTGTGTGTGTGTGTAGAGTGACATAGAGACGGAGGAGAGCAGGGTTTAAATACCGTTAGAAAAAAAGTTTATAACGCAAAGCAATGTGTGTCGGCCAGTGTTGATTGGGTGGGAAACACACTAGGCGTCTCTCCTCAAGAAAATGTTCCGTTTTTCAATTTGGGAAAATGCTATTTCCACCGTATATTTTAGTTTTTTTCCGTTTCTTTGTAGTGTCCGTGTCTTTTTTGTCATTTGTGTTTCCTTTGGGGTTGTTTCGGTCTCGGTGGTCATTTGGCGTCTTCTTGTAGGCGGTTTGTGTCCCTTTGTGTTTTTTTGCGTCACTTTTTCACATCATTTTGGACCGTTATCACCTCATCTGTGTCTAAAACGTTGGAAAAGCTAGAGCAGATAATAAATACATAACACTCCAAAACTTAAAAACGTAAAGCTAAAGAAGAACTACAATCATTAGATCTGAGAAGTGTTTTGGTTATATTAATTCGGCTTAGGGTGCTGCTCAAAACGGCTCGGGTGCTGCACCTACCCCTTACAGCCCTGCAGACGTCTTATCACTTTCTGAGCCAAACACTACTTCATCCTGCACGGCCGAGGACCCGATGCTGGGTCACAGCATCACATGAATAGACGTCATTGTTTGAATGAATGCATGTGATTCCAGATAAGCTCCCCCACCCTCCAGGGTTGAACGTGCGTTTTCTGGTGTCTCTGCCGCTCAGTTCCAGCTGATTACGGCACTAGTTATGACAGGGAGGGCACGGGCTGACAGCTGTTAAGGCACGGAGCTAGAATTGGCTCTTTATTACATCCAAGAAAAATAACATCTGATAGAAAAAAATATTTAAGATATTTAAGTTTTCATACCAATAGCAAAAAAAAAGAATCTCTCAAAACACTTTTTAAACCCTCAAATATATATTTTGGTATCAGTGTGAAAAAAATTCTCTAAAAGTTTCTCTCAAAACATAAAATCTCGAAATATTTTTTTGACTCTCAAATATATATTTTTGCTATTAGTTTGCTCTCGTCTCAAGATTTTTCTCTCGATGTAAAAATAGTGTTACGAGGGGCCACGTTCCTATTGGTCAGTTGGGGCGGGCCACGTTCCTATTGGCCAGTTGGGGCGGGGCCACGTTCCTATTGGCCAGTTGGGTGAGCTCCGTCTTGTCTTGGGAGTCCATCTGAATCATAACACCATTGTCACCGTCATAGATAGATAACTAGCAGCCAGCCCACTTCTAAATAAATACCTTTTAATTATCTCAACACTTTTTAACAGTCCAACTGAAACACTGGCGGTGAGCTCCAGGTCCTGCAGCCGCAGACGGACCGCCATCAGTGGGGCTCGGCCAGCGTGGAAACATTGCTAGAAACCTGACCTGATCGACCTGATCGGAGCTCACTCATCAGGGACTGGAGCCAGTTATTAGGGTCTGAAAACCTTTTAGGCCTTTATTTCATAGGACAATCTAGGCATGAAAGAGGGAGAGAGGGAGAAGGGGAGAGAACATGCAGCAAAGGGCTGGTCGGAATTGAACCTGCAGCCGCTGCAGTGAGAACGTCTTTTTTTATTTTTTTATTTTACCATTGACTCACCTAAATATTTAGTATTTATACGGTACCGTGGACGGTGGCTACATCATTCCCGTTTCCAGCAAAACAGAGTGAAAGCAGAAGATCCATGTGACATATAAAAGTGAGGTTATATGTTATTTATGTTAAATAAAGACATGTGATGTGCATTCTTCTTAGATCAGTTTTAGAAATGTCTCCTGATATAATATTGCAGTGTTTTCCTTGGCTTTGTGGAAGACTTAGGTTCAAATATTTGGCGATAGGCGTTTAGGCATCCTTCCTTATGAAAATGTGAGCTTTTTAATTTAAAAAAAAAGCTATTTCCCCATTTAATTTTGTGTCTCTGGCTTTGTCGTCTGTTTGGTCTCTTTTCCACGTTGCATTACCACTATTATTATCAAGCCAAAACTCAAAGGCAAAGAAGTCCCAACTACAGTCATTAGAATCAGAATCAGAAATACTTTATTGAGTTGTTGTTATCTGTGTTGCAGTTGCACAAATATGAGAAATATCAGAGTAGAAATATAAAGTGTGGATATATACAGTATTAGATGTGAGAAAAGTCTAATGTCAAGGGATTTTTTCCATACTCGATACTAAGGAGACAATTTGATCGCTAATAAATAATAATAATAATAATAATAATAATAATAATAATAATAATAAATCACTGAACAAATAGGAACTGTGGGTAGTGATTCAAAGGTCTGAAACCAGGCTAAACGTCAGGAGAAACGTCACAATCCTGGATAAAAACACTCACACACATCAGTTGTGTTGTCTGGTGTGACTGCAGGCTGTAGACTCGAAGAAAGCAAAGGAAGAGAAGTGTGTGTGTGTGTGTGTGTGTGTGTGTGTGTGTGTGTGTGTGCTGGGATAGGGGGATAGGGGGCTAGGGGTGAGAGTGTAACACCATTGTTGTCAGGTTCGTGACACGACTGGCAACAACCAAAGCAGCCCAATGAATGTCCTAATAAAATCCCAGAATGACAGCTTAACATGATGTCTAACCACTTCATTGTCGTCAGAAGAATGATAACTTTTCCTTCCTTGCTCCTCCTCCACTTGAATAATGCATGATTTCATTCGGAGCTCGGCATTCCTCACATTCCCCCCGCAGCCAGTCCACCTTGGTATGTTTATATTGTCAAGTAAAGGAATGAAAGATGGCTGCAGCTGCTGCAGCACTGAGACATTCACACTAGGGCTGGGTATCGCCACGAATTTCCCACATCGCATTAGGGTTAGGCGTTAATACGGTATACCGCGGGGTCTTAAAAATAGCTACGATAGCCGTTTCAATACCGTCATTTAGGGCTGAATGATATTGTGTTTTACTGCACTGCCTATTTCTCGCTTAAATGTTTTCAGAAACACTTTTCCGTGAACTATTAAAGTAATATAAGAGATTGTATTTCGTATTTGAACTCTGAGAGCAGCCAGATGCAGGTGAATCGTTTGTCCAATCAGCTGCAGGCATCACAGTTGTAGGAGCTGTTTTTTTGCTTTTCATTGGTCAGTGAAGAGAGACTGGTGGCGAGCCCACTAGCGTGCAATGCTTGGTATCGGTGAAAACAATGCATACAGGAAGTGGACATGTACTATTAGACACCAAAACGAGACGTTAATATTAGAAAAAAGTTAAGTTAGGATAGGTCAACCGATACTGGTTTTTCAAGACCACTGCCGATACCGATTATTAGTAGTGGATGAAACTGATATTTGGAAAGGACCCTTTCAAAAAAATACATGGCAGGTGATTATAAGAAGCATCTGTCTACAGTAGTATGTAGAGAGACAGCAGTAGAGAGTAGTATGTAGAGAGACAACAGTAGAGAGTAGTATGTAGAGAGACAACAGTAGTATATAGAAAGACAGTTGTAGAGAGTAGTATGTAGAGACAACAGTAGAGAGTAGTATGTAGAGAGACAACAGTAGAGAGTAGTATTTAGAGAGACAACAGTAGTATATAGAAAGACAGTTGTAGAGAGTAGTATGTAGAGACAACAGTAGAGAGTAGTATGTAGAGACAACAGTAGAGAGTAGTATGTAGAGACAACAGTAGAGAGTAGTATGTAGAGACAACAGTAGAGAGTAGTATGTAGAGAGACAACAGTAGAGAGTAGTATGTAGAGACAACAGTAGAGAGTAGTATGTAGAGAGATAACAGTAGAGAGTAGTATGTAGAGAGACAACAGTAGAGAGTAGTATGTAGAGATAACAGTAGAGAGTAGTATGTAGAGAGACAACAGTAGAGAGTAGTATGTAGAGAGATAACAGTAGAGAGTAGTATGTAGAGATAACAGTAGAGAGTAGTATGTAGAGAGATAACAGTAGAGAGTAGTATGTAGAGATAACAGTAGAGAGTAGTATGTAGAGAGACAACAGTAGAGAGTAGTATGTAGAGAGACAACAGTAGAGAGTAGTATGTAGAGAGATAACAGTAGAGAGTAGTATGTAGAGATAACAGTAGAGAGTAGTATGTAGAGAGATAACAGTAGAGAGTAGTATGTAGAGAGATAACAGTAGAGAGTAGTATGTAGAGATAACAGTAGAGAGTAGTATGTAGAGAGACAACAGTAGAGAGTAGTATGTAGAGAGACAGCAGTAGAGAGTAGTATGTAGAGAGACAATGAAGAAACGGCAGTTATGTAAAAAAAAAAAAGATAATTAGACCAGTGTCTTCCCTCGGTTTGTGGAAGACTTAAATCGCACGTTTGCCGGGGGTTAGACATCTTTCATCAAGAAAATGTGATTTCCCTATACATACTGCGTCTTTTGTGGTAAATTTTAAAGACAAAACTTGCAGAAGAAGTCCGACTATAACCATTAGATCTGAGAAAAGTCTTTCTCACTTAAATTCATTTCGCCCAATTGCTGCACCTAAAACTTCTAATAGCAATTGTTACAGGACAATATGTATATTTTCACTTTGCATGGATAATTTGGGGATCATTGAATCGTAATAATGATCTAGATCAATGCATTGTTACACCCCAGTTGTAATGGCACCCATCACTGCCTACTATGTGAATAATGCTGTGCACAAGTTGCAGCATGTTTGTATTGATTGTGAGTGTGTTGACTGTGCAGCTCTGCCTGGCCCCGGCTCAGGACAAACTGGAGCTTTGTTTCCTAACACTTAAGACCTCATATCAGCGGTGTTGACTCAGTACGAGAGGCTCGCTGAGGCTGCTGCTGCCTGAGAACACGGCATCTGGCTTTCTCTCTTTATCTGATCAATGCAATAGGCTAATTCAGGCTCTGTGGGATGATAAATCCTCCCTCTGTGGCTCGAAATGTGAGGCAGCGCTGAAATGAGTTGAACGTCTGTTCAATCCTTACGTGGTTAGAAAACATAATGACTGTTTGATTGTTTTTGTCTCTAAATCTTAAAGGTCCCATGGCATGAAAATGTCCCTTCATGACTTTCTTTTGACATTAATATGCGTTCCCCAGGCTGCCTTTGGTCGCCCAGTTGCTAGAAATGGTGATAAGTGTAAACCGAGCCCTGGGTATCCTGCTCCGCCTTTGAGAAAATGAAAGCTCAGATGGGCCGTTCTGGAATTTTGCTCCTTATGAGGTCATAAGGGGCAAGGTTAATAGAGATTAATAAGAGAATAGTTAATAAGAGAACTTGCCCCCAGGAGAGAGAGACATCATGGCTTTCAAACAAGCAAAGTGTCAAGTTGGTCAAGGCAACACCCCACCCTCCACCATGCCCCCTCTCTCTCCTCCTCAAAAGCTACACTAATGGACCTCTAATCCTATATAAAAGAGACTTCAGATACAGTATCAGGGGACCACTAAGGTCTATATAAAAGAGACTTCAGATACAGTATTAGGGGACCACTAAGGTCTATATAAAAGAGACTTCAGACACAGTATTAGGGGACCACTAAGGTCTATATAAAAGAGACTTCAGATACAGTATTAGGGACCACTAAGGTCTATATAAAAGAGACTTCAGATATAGTATTAGGGGACCACTTAGGTCTATATAAAAGAGACTTCAGATACAGTATTAGGGACCACTAAGGGTAAATAAAAGAGACTTCAGATACAGTATTAGGGGACCACTAAGGTCTATATAAAAGAGACTTCAGATACAGTATTAGGGGACCACTAAGGTCTATATAAAAGAGACTTCAGACACAGTATTAGGGGACCACTAAGGTCTATATAAAAGAGACTTCAGATACAGTATTAGGGACCACTAAGGTCTATATAAAAGCATCCAAAGAACACCACGTCATGGGACCTTTAAGCAGATTAACAGAAAACAACCAGATATCAAACTCTAAAGGTTGCAGCAGGTCACCTTAAGAACTTGCCCTTGCTTTGTTAAATGCTCCTTTTTATAAAAATATTAATACATTTATTTTTATTTTTTTTAGAAAATAACATTTGGTTCTGTTCCCCCTCTCTCTCTCTCTCTCTCTCTCTCTCTCTCTCTCTCTCTCTCTCTCTCTCTCTCTCTGCCATGCGCTGCGCTGTGTGCAGTTGTGTAACATTGTCTGTATTCTGCTGCCTGTGGTTGGGGTTTTTGTCACAGCATTATGTAAAGTGGTGTTTAAAGATGCACAGTGTTTTTTTTAAAGATTATTTTTGAGAAAAGGAAGACAAACAGGAAATCGTCACAGGTCAGATTCAAACCCTGGACCTCTACATCGAGGCATAAACCTCTCAGTATATGTGTTCCTGCTTTGCCCACTGACCCAACCCGGCCACACACACGTGTACTTTTTTTTGTTATATTTTGAAACCTGTTTCAGTGCATATCAGTTGGATTTATACTTACGGGACAGCTCACCCCAAAATCAAAGATATTAGGCATGTGGTGCTGGCCTGGTAGGTTTTGATTTCAGTAACACCACCACAACATTAAACTGGTGTATCATATGTAGGGTTGGGTACCCAAACCCAATTTAAAAAAAAAACACATGTAAAACCTACCCTGTTTAAGCCTGTTGGGTGCTAGCTCTAGCGGGAGGATAACTCGGCGTAGACAGCACCACCGATTGGTTTCATTTGTCTCGCTACTGACAGCACTACAAATAAAAAACAAATAAAAAAAAAACAGCTAAATGTTGAAATCGACCGAAATACCCCTTTAAGTCAGTGAACTACAGGTCACACCAGTAGCAGCAAAACGTGCAATTGTGTGGAACTGTACAGAGTAACCTTTCATTAGGAAGAGGAAGAATGTGTTATTTCCTCTTTAAAAAATGACACAGTCTGTCTTTAACTGTTTAAAATAGTTGATAATAATCAGTGCGCCCTGTTGCACGCTGCACGCGCAACTAAATGAAAGGTCACTTAATCACCATTGAACACACATGAAGGTTTCCGATACACACACACACACACACACACACACACACACACACACACACACACACACAGACAAAAGGTATTTACTGAACTTAAGCTAAACATTCACACCGTCAGATCATTTTATGTCGTCTGTATTTTGGAGCACAGTTTTCATTTCTTTCTTCAAGTTTCATCTCTCTTCTAGTGAACATGACATCTTATATCTTTTTTTTTTTAGTCTGAAGTAGGGCTGGGAGATATGGAAAAAATCAAATATTACAATATTTTTGACCAAATACCTCGATATCGATACCCCAACGAAATTGTAGTGTTGACTATTGGTGCTTTCAGAAAATATTTACACAATGAGATTTTTGATAAATAATCATCAGTAATGTGAATATGATGACTAAGTGGGTAAAGGCCAATAATGAAACAGCTACAACTGTCTGGTAAGATCAGAAAAAGACGTCACTTAGTGTAATGCAGCCTTTAAAACCAGGAAAAGACAACACTTATGCCATTTTACGATATTACGATATCTAGTCTCACATCTCCATATCGATATAATATCAATATATTGCCCAGCTCTAGTCTGAAGCATCCTTCTGCACTGTGAGAGAGCGGATGAGAACAATGTTACGAAGGCGGTGCTTTAAAGGAGGTGTGGCGGGCCTGGAGCTCGAGCACAGATCTGACCGCTCGTCATCACAAAGGCATTTCCTCCTCGGCCACTTCCTGCTCGGAGGCAATCGTCCTTAAACTCAGCAGAGCCTCGGCCCTGCTCCGAGGGCTGGTATGGAGCCAGCCCTCTGGGCATCAAGATGCTTTTATTGTTGCGGGGTAAACGTTGTTGTATCTTTGACCTTGCACGGTGATTAGTTTTATTGCTCAGGCCTCATTAATGTTCTTCCTCTGCAGCCGTTTGCCTCTATACAGATACACACAAAATATATTGTCCTCCGCAGCAAAACCTGAACCTGATGAGTAAGCAGGAGGTCTGCTTTACAACCATTCCCCGAAAGAACCAGGCCGGTCTGTCTTGTTGCACCATCCGAATTCTTCTTCAATAATTGCCATTTTCAGCGTGTAGCTTGCTAGCTCGAAGGTTGTTGTTGTTTCCCGTAGCGAAGGGAATTTTGAGAACGGCGACACTAGGGTTTGGTACCGAATCGGGGTGCCATTAGGGTAACGAGACCGAATAAGAGAACATTTCGGTGTCTGACTCTTTTTTTTTCCAGAAGCATCGTGGCACGGGACGCTACGTTACTGCTAGCTAGTAGCTCGAACACAATGGTTAAAATGCTGACAGCTTACGTTAAGCGGTGTTAAGTGTGACTGTAATTCCCCGTACAGGACTCCAACACGTAAACACAACACACAGAAGGTGCGTTCACTTGAAACTCCCCAGCCTCGTGGTGCATTTTAAGTTATTGTAAAATACCCTTTTCCCATCTGGTGCTTGTTTTTGTCGTTAACCTGCAATTTGCAGGTGGAATAAGTCATTTTTAAAAGTTATTATCACATTATTAAGCAATTAATTCATTTTGACCATATGGCCTAAGCAATAAACAAGCCGTTCTTTAATGTCGAAAACTGTTATTTAGTGCTTCCTTTTTATATTTTATATTACATACATTATAGGAGGGGAATCTCCGGCCACCTCACAATTTGATTCAGATTCAGAGGCCAACGCATTGATTCTAAACCGATTTTCGATGCATCTCAATGCAACAATTTTTTAATGTATATTTCCATTTGTGATTTTTTTTAAATATACCTATATATGTCTGATTTTGTTAGATTTTGACATATACAGTATTTGTAACACACAAGTTGCAATGAAATGTTTTGTCTACTGGGGTTTTTATTGTGTAGTCATTCCACGCTTAACCCTTAAACATAGAACTAGAGAGAACCGCGATGCATCAAGAAGTGATTTTTTTCCCCCACCCCTAATACATTATAAATATATTATACATTTTTTGGTTCAGGCACCGGCACCGTTTTAAAATCGTTTTAGCACCCTATTAAAAATACAACACTAGGCAACACCCAGACTAGATTCAGACTTCTGTCTGACTTTCAGGACTGAAACAGTTCAGAGCATGTTGGAACAAAACCAGTTGTTGCGTCTGGTTTTTGTAGTTCTTAAATCATCTCCAGGTCTGTTTCCTTCTTACCGATATATTTAAAGTGTGAAAACTGCAAAAGAGGCATTATATCACCAAGAAAGAAAGAAGAAGGTGAGCACCCACTGTGCTCTATCAGCTAATCAAAGATGCTTTGTGCTCTGTTATAGAAGACCAAGGGGGCAAGGGTGGCCAGTACCCCCCCACCCCCACCCATATCTTGACAAACATTTTCTTCCCCAAAGAGGGGATATTATTTATCGGCAGTGATAAAAAAAAAAAAAAAAAGTAAGTTAACACTGAATGAGTACTCTTGTTTTGTAAATAAAAAATGTATAAAGCTATGGAGGGTTGGTGGTATGAAACACCTGTGCTTATATTATTTTATACTATATATTTGGTACCCCTAAAATCGCATGTGGCCCCCGCCTGGCCCCCTCCATTTGAAATGGTTTGTAACCGCCACTGAAGTTAGCTGCTGAATGAAAGGAGCAGGATGGTTGATTTCATAGAGCACTTCCTCTGTGGGGACTGTGAAGGGAAGGCGGAGGGTGTTTTTCTGAAGACGGGCTGTTCTCCCATGGCCGCCACAGCGAATCCAAGTGTGAAAATCGGCTCACGGTGCCTCAGCAGGGTCAATGCGCTGCCGCTCCCACTGACCACCGCCACATCACTACCCAGACAGGAAATGAGAGCAGAGGTTGGCCAAGGGCAGACATGGTTATAATTTAATATTCATAGGTTTTGGTTTGCGTTGGGAGAGTCTTATCAATGTGAAGCCACAGCTAACACAACAATGCCCCAAAGAAAATCTACGTTAAAGTAGTTTATGGTCTTTTTCCGTTATAACTGACTATCAAGCTGGATGATAAAAGAAAGTTCTGTGGCGTTCATTGTTTGTGTTTCACAAAGCGTTTAACCTGAGCCAGACCAAGAACAGAGATAGAAATCATATCACATCCATACAGGGATAGTAGTACACAGCTGTTAAAACATAATATATGACACGCTGGTATTGGATCAGTACTCGGTATCGGCCGATACGCAAGTTCAGGTATCAGTATCTGGAAGCAAATAATGGTATCGGACCATCTCTAGTTTAAAGTCAGATTGCATTGTAGTTAAAGAGTTGGGGTTAAACTAGTCATCTTTTGGACCTTATAAATAAAAGGTATATTTACTTCATGATGAAAAATACTCTAAATGACTCCAAAATATCCACCTGTAATGAAATCTTGACTGGTTTTGTTACGTTTTCTTTTAGAAGTATCACATTCTTTATCATCTTGCTTGGCATCAAGAACAGGGACGTCACCTTCCTGTGTCAAAGCTAAAACAATAGCAACAGAAACAAATGCATACAACAAGTGAGGATGAGCAAGGAACAGGAACAAAGACTTTACAATCGAAGGCTCCATGTCCATCAGGCATTTGGGACAAAAACGTCCTGCGTCCATACAAGAGTTTTGGCTCTAGTAGAAGAACTAATCTCCGTCCATATTCACAAGTCTGATAACACAGATCACACGACCATTCACACACACTGGGCATGTGCGTGCCGGTGTAGACAGGAAGCAGATTGTCTGACGTTACTCTGTGGTTGGAAATCATGGGTGTGAAAGTTGCAATCTGGTTTACCAGGCAACCAATGTGGTGATTTACATGACGGAGATGTCTTGCTTTTCTCAGATTTACATGCCAGCCGTCCCCACCTCACCATTGTTCTGTGGTGGGAGTTCAAACAGGCTGAGGTTTGGATAGCTGCTGCAGACCACCTAGACTTTACATCTGACCTGACCTCACCCCTCCTCCTCCCCCACAAGCCCGCTACCCCTGCTTCAAAGATGTTATGGTTAGGTAGTTAGGGTTTGGGTTAGGCGGTTAGGGAATTAGGGTTTGGGGTTCGGTGGTTAGGGTTTGGGTTAGGGAGTTAGGGTTTGGGGTTAGGCGGTTAGGGTTTGGGTTAGGGAGTTAGGGTTTGGGGTTAGGCGGTTAGGGTTTGGGTTAGGGAGTTAGGGTTTGGGGTTAGGGAGTTAAGGTTAGGCGGTTAGGGTTAGGGAGTTAGGGTTTGGGGTTAGGCGGTTAGGGTTAGGGAGTTAGGGTTTGGGTTAGGGGTTAGGAGTTGGGGTTTGGGGTTAGGTGGTTAGGGTTAGGGAGTTAGGGTTTGGGGTTAGGCGGTTAGGGTTAGGGAGTTAGGGTTTGGGTTAGGGGGTTAGGGAGTTAGGGTTTGGGTTAGGCGGTTAGGGTTAGGGAGTTAGGGTTTGGGTTAGGGGTTAGGGAGTTAGGGTTTGGGTTAGGGGGTTAGGGTTAGGGAGTTAGGGTTTGGGTTAGGGGGTTAGGGAGTTAGGGTTTGCGGTTACGGGATTAGGGAGTTGGGGTTTGGGGTTAGGTGGTTAGGGTTAGGGAGTTAGAAAATAAAACAACCTTACACTTCATAACGTATTGTATTCATTACACAAGGCTTATGGAATGGATCTGGATTGAATCTGTGTTTGGTGGTTGGACTCGGAGAAGGGCTGCTAGGCTATATAAGCTCATCGGCTGCGGTCCATTCCTGCAGTGTTTACATCACATACACGGCTACCGAGCTGACTCATTTCAATAGAAGAGAGCCATTGTTAAAGTGATGAGCTGTCACGCCTCTGCTTTCCCTCATGTCCTCTTTGATAAAGGCCTCACACTCGATAGGGTAGTACATGATAAACAAAACAGATTACATCAGCCTGGCAAAACAGATCCATCAAAAGTGGATTATCACTTTAAAGCACAAGTGTCAGACCCGCGGGTCCAATTGGGCTGCTTGCAGATTTCGATCCTGCCCGTGCATCAGTTTATGTTCACTACGAATTTTGGCCCTCCAAGTTTTTTGTAGTTTTTTTCCACACTGATGGCATGTTATCAAGACGCATACTTGCTTTTTAGAGTGTTTAACAACGCTGCTTGGACTCCATTGACTTACGTTACCTTGCAATAGCGTGTGAATTTACGCCGTACACACGCAGAAAGCTCAAAATGCGTATAGATCAAAGTCATGATGTCATGTTGGTTTTTTAATGTTTTGTTTCTTTTTCTGAAGTTTTTGTCACTTTTGCGGACACTTTTGGAGCTTTCCCCCCCGACGTGTTTTTTGTTTTTGTCGCTTTTTTTTAACCTTTTTTCTTACCTCTATCTTTGATGTCTAAGTTACTTTTTTAGAGCTTCATGTCGACCGAGCTGTAAGTGAGAAGGCTAAATAAGACATGCAATAATACCATAGAAGATGCTTGACTTTTCGATGAAATAAAAGCATATGAATAAACTGGACCTTGATGTTATTCTTGTTTTCCAGTCTGGCTCCGAGTGAAGTTGAGTTTGACCCCAACGCAAAGATTCCTGTATTTATCCAATCCTGAAACACTCCACTGAAAGGTGCATGTTATATAATGTTGCTGCACAGATTTCACTGCAGCTTTTACAGACCGGTAACACCAATATATTGTGTAGTGTAAAAATCTCAACAGAGGGGATTGGCCGTTGCTGGCAGAGTTTGGCAAACGTGTGCCAGCTGTGGAAGCGTGTAGTAAACTCTCGTCAGCCTCTTCCTGTCTTTGCAGCGTATCGTCCCCGAGCTGACACCGCTATGAATTATGCATCGAGGTAAAAAGCCTGGTGTCTCTAGATCCGCTGTGTTCCACTGACCCACATCTGCAGTTTGCACTTTTTTTAGCTCTCAGTTTGTTGTGATGCAGCTAGTACTGAGGCGCTTGCTCTGAGGTTCGTAAGCATCACTAAAGTGTCAATAATATGACGTTAAATCTAACCCTCTCATGTAATATTGCAATAATACAACGGTTCCCAACTCAATTAAAGTTATAATCAGACTGTATTCATGAATGTCATTTGGCGTCTCTTTGTAGGTTGTTTCTGTCTCTTTGTGGTAGTTTTGAGTGTTTTTTTCACAACATTTTGGACCGTTATTATCCCCACGTGTCTAAAATGTTGAAAAAGCGAGCACAGATAATAAATAAATAACTCTCAAAAATCTCAGAGACAAAGACTTAAAGCTAAAGAAGTCCAACTACATTCATTGGATCTGAGGAAAGTCTTTCAGTGAAATTTATTCTTTGGGCTTAGGTGCTTCTAAAACGGCTCGGCTGCACCCCCTAAACTTTGTAAAGTAGTATTTTCAGTATTTGTTTTGTACTTCCATGTAAAAGTAGAAGTTCCAGCTGAGACACAAAGTAGCTGTTAGCGATGACACAAAACAATGGCCTGTGTTTGTGATATCAGTGCTAAACTTCACTCTCTTAAATTCCCTTCAAGGTTTCAGGGTCACACATGCTACATATCTGCAGTGTGTGTTACCTAACAGCGTGACAAGCTTGATCAGCTGCATTAAGACACATTTTAAAAACACACAAGAGGACGGAGAGTCTGGATGTTTCCAACACTGTAGCTGTGTTCCAAACTGTTCCCTCATTCCCTCGCTATCTATTCCCTATGTAGTGTTTATTGAGTAGTGAACTATAGAGGGAACGACCAAACCAGATCTCGGACACTCGCTGAAAACACATCGTTGAGTCAGGAGATTTGTCTGATGGAGGTTATTATGTTTAAGAAGTTTAACATAATAGTTGCTGCTCTTTAATCTGCTGTTTCAATGTTTGTCCTTCATCTAACAGACTGTTTGGTTTCCTTTGCCAAGCTGTTGGAACAAAGTATGTTGCTGTGTTTGAGCTGTTAATGTGAATTAAACACAAAGTCAGACAGAGATGTGCATTATTTTTCATCACGTTTAGAAAGCCAAACGTGTGCATGGTTGTTTCTCAAATCTTAATCATCGGGGGACTGGGTGAACATGCACAATCCTCATTTTCTTATTTCTAAAAACTAGTTCATGCGTTGGAAATGGAGTATGGATGTTTATATATCTGGCCCCTGGTTGACGTACAGTATTAGAACCCGTCTGATAAAGGATTTTTAAGGCCAATACGATACAAATATTTGGTTATTTAAAATCCAATATTCCAACATATTAGCTGATATATATTTAAAAAACTCCAGAAACGCATAACAAAACAAACAGATTTCCCTAATATTAGTTATTTGTATTTTTTTTGTATTGGTATTTATGAGTTTTCACTAAAATAATATGATAATAATGTTTTATTGTCACAACAGAACATCAAAATTTAGTTCTGATAATAAAATGTATAAAAATACAATCTTAAGATATGAAACTTAAAGTCCTTTGAACAAAAACGCAATAACAAAAAAAATAACCAGAGTTGCCAACAGGGACGTTGTAGAGCGTCCTCTGGTGGACAGACTATGCAACACCATCACTAACAGGGACGTTGTAGAGCGTCCTCTGGTGGACAGACTATGCAACACCATCACTAACAGGGACGTTGTAGAGCGTCCTCTGGTGGGCAGACTATGCAACGCCATCACTAACAGGGACGTTGTAGAGCGTCCTCTGGTGGACAGACTATGCAACGCCATCACTAACAGGGACGCTGTAGAGCGTCCTCTGGTGGACAGACTAAGCAACGCCATCACTAACAGGGACGTTGTAGAGCGTCCTCTGGTGGACAGACTAAGCAACGCCATCGCTAACGGGGACGTTGTAGAGCGTCCTCTGGTGGACAGACTAAGCAACGCCATCACTAACAGGGACGTTGTAGAGCGTCCTCTGGTGGACAGACTAAGTAACGCCAACGCGGTTGACCGTCCATTTTTATTATCAGAATAATTTATTTGTCTTTATAAATGATTTTGATGAATGAATATTTAACTCTCATGTTGTCCTCTGTTCTTTTTAACTACCCAATTGTAATTACTCAAAATAACACGATTAATTCCACACAACGCTCTTTGGCAAGTACAGATCTCTACTTTCATTAATTTGGAGATTTAGAAGTGTTAGATAATTTATCTTGTTTTAAGAGTGAGTTTCTTATTTTAAGTGTTCAATTTACGCTATAATCTTAAATCAAGCAAGCTTGTCAAGTGAAATGGTCTTGCTGCACGGACGGATAATTTCACTTGTTTTGAGTACCATTTCCCTCAGATTTAGTGTTTTTAATCTTTTTTAGACACCCTTTTTTTGTAGTGTGTGTGTATGTGTGTGTGAGCGTGTGTGTATTTCAGGCCTTTGTGTAGTGATTTCTAACAGACAGAGTGTAAATTGTAATTTCCCCACTGGGGATCAATAAACAGTATAATTTTTATTTTATTTTTTTATTTAAATGGCGAACACACTATGGACTGCGTTTCCACGGGGTCTTGAAAAAAAGTCTAAAATTTCAAATTCTAAAATATAGGCCTCAAAAAGTCTTAAATTCACTGAAGTATTGTGCTCTAGGTCTTTAATAATCTTTAACTGGTCTTAATTTTCCTACTTTCATGAAACGCCTCTAGTGCGCATTGAATTTTATTTTTTTTTTATTTTTTTTACTTCTGTGGTGTCCAAATATAATTTTATAATTTGCTGTATATGTACGGATCAGTATTATGCTGTCACTTTTATTCAATTTGAATACATTTATTTACTTTGCATCTACTATTTGTACTTTTCTTTGTACTTTTATGTCGTGATATAGGTTTAAAATTTCCTTCAAAAGTCTAAAATTTGACTTGGTAACACCTGCACACCTTTTGTGTGAATACAGATATATTCAGATATGAATTCATTCAGTATGAGAAAAAGAATATGTTTGTTGAACATAAAAGCATAGAAACATGTTGAAGTATGAACCTGTAAATGCATAATACGGGACCTTTAAAGTCAGATTTTCTTCATTTGTTTTATTAGAGATGTTATATAATCCAATATTTTTTGTCTTACAGAGATCATGGGAGGCTGTTGATATCCGACTCGGCCATTAGCAAGAGGAAACTCCCTAATTAGAGTAGGCTGAACGCAGCAGCTGGCGCACAGCGACAGGTCCGACCATGGCCGCCCATCGAATCAGAGCCGCCACCAGCACCAACACGTCTCTCCCGCGCTGCAAGTCCGAGGGGACGCTCATCGATCTCAGCGAAGGATTGTCAGAAGCCAGTCTGAACGGTGTCAAAGGTCAGCTGCTCAAAACTTTAAAAAACAATGCTGATAATGTAAATAATAATAATAATGTAATAATAGTTCAAAACTGGGGGTGGGGGTGGGGTGGGGGGCTACAATCAGTTAAATGTTGACCAGGATTTGGATTTCGGCTCCCAACGATCCCACGATCTCGTGTTCTGGAGGGGAAATCAAAAAGTTCAAATGAGAAATGTATAAATGTATAGTTCACAGTTAAAGGTGTTTTATTTGTAACTGTTCAACCGTTTTTAACCTCAATAAATACATCACCTTTCCAAAGGTCAACGATTTAACATGTTTAAGGTCCCATGGCATGAAATGTTCACTTTGAGGTTTTTTAACATTGGTGGAAATGCACAAATGTGCATATGCACCAATGTTATCCCCCGCCACCACCCGCAGGCGTAGGGAGGCGACCCTCTTGTCCACCGGGGTAAACTCCAACGCTCAGCCGGGGGCTTGTGAGTATCCCCACACCCGCCCGGCGCCTCACACCCCGAGCGGTGCAGTTCTTTTGTTATTCATATTCACTGTTTTGCACATGGGCCGATATTAGGCATTTCCCAAACTATCGATATCGGCATTTATAATGGACGATTAAAAAAAAAAATATATATATATATATATATATATATATATATATATATATATATATATATATATATATATATATATATATTTTTTTTTTTTTTTTTAGAACGTCTCGGACTATAGAGCAATAAAGAAGACTTTTGGAAAAAAAAATATATATATATATATCTTTTTTAAATATTGTTTTTTAAATATTTAAGTTAAGTTTCATATTCAAGTTTGTATTTTTATACATTTTATTTATCCGAACTTTAATATATTTTGACGTTCCTCTGTTCTGTTGTGACAATGAAACTTATTTTCATATTATTTTAGTGAGAACTCATAAATAACTACAAATAACTAATGTAAGGGGAATCTGTATGTTTTGATACCCATTTCTGGATTATTATTTTTTAAATATATATCGCCAATATATTGGAATATCGGATTTTTAAATAACCAAATATTTGTATCGGTATTGGCCTTAAAAATCCTTTATCAGTCGAGCTCTACTGTCTATCACGTCCGCCATTGTTGTTTTGAAGGAACAGTCGCGGACGCTACACACACCTAAACCCCGCCCGTAGCTGCCAGTAGCTCCTCGCAGGATGCTGATTGGTTCATTCTGCTGCTGCTCAGACACAAATGCATTAGGTTGGACAAATTACTTATTTTGTGGGAGAATTTGGAGGACCTGTCAAGATGGATTTTCGTGCCATATACGATATCCCGCAATTCTCGTGTTATGTTGTTATATTGCGAGAATCCAGCTGCCGTTTCAGGTAACGTCACAGAGGTAGCATTAAAGGACACTGTGGTAGACAGCTCAGTATGCCGATACACCCCCTCACCCCATGGATCTAATCCAGGAACAAGGAACTTTATTAAACCAACTCATACACTGCACCTATGTTATTCCATCAGATACATGTGAACAATGCTATTATGCCATACAGCATCCACCTCCACCTGACATTGTTTTGTTTGTTTTTAGTGCCTTCTCCCAGTGCCTTACGACTGGACGCAACTGCCTCCTTCGGCACTGCCAGGGAAGTTGTTGCCATTAAGGACTACTGCCCGTCCAGCTTCACCACCCTGAAGTTCTCGAAAGGGGACCGCCTCTACGTTCTGGACTCGTCAGGAGGAGAATGGTGGTACGCCCACAACAACACAGAGATGGGTTACATTCCTGCAGCCTATGTGGAGCCCATCAACTACAGAGACTCGTCCTTCAACGACAGCGGGATGATCGACACGATGGGAGACTGTAACGAGGAGGCGGCCAAAGAAATGGACCTTCTAGGGGAGTGGGCGGGTGTGATTCTGAAACCAACTACCTTCCAAAATGGAAATCCTTTTGCAACAACCCATACCTCTACGAACCCTTTCCTAAACGGGTGTCCTCAGAGCTCGCTCGATCAGAACAGTAATGAGAAGTCAGTTGACCTCCTTTTGTTTGATACGCTCGCTCCATCAGTGCCAAACTCCACCAGCAGCGCAGCAGTCAATGGTTTTGGCAGTAGCGGTTTTAACCCTCTTAGTCCCACTGTAGGTGTGGGGCAAACATTGCGCAGGGACAACCCGTTTTTTAGAAGCAAGCGCTCCTACAGTTTGTCTGAGCTGTCCATCCTGCAGGCTCAGTCCGATGCCCCTCAGGCCTCTGGTTTCTTCCGGGGTCTGAAAGCACCAGCGCCAGAGCAGTTCCAGAGCAGGGAGGACTTCCGGACAGCGTGGCTCACTCACCGCAAGCTAGCCAGGTCCTGCCACGACTTGGACTCGATGGGTCAGAACCCAGGCTGGGGACAGACCCAGCCGGTGGAGACCAACATTGTCTGTCGTCTGGACAGCTCAGGAGGTGCTGTCCAGCTTCCAGACAGCAACATCAGCATCCATATACCCGAGGGCCACGTAGCGCCGGGGGACACCCAGCAGATCTCGATCAAAGCTTTGCTCGACCCCCCGCTAGAGCTTAACAACGACCGCCGCACCACTGTCAGCCCCGTGGTGGAGATCAAACTCAGCAACATGGAGATCAAAACCACCATTACCCTGGAGATGAAAGTGTCTGTCGTGGTGAAAATAGAGAGCAGGGAGATGACAGAAGTGTTGTGCGTCAGGAGTGATTGTAAAGAGGGACCTTACAGCCCCATTCCTCAGGCGTACATGTATGGCGACATGGTCCAGGTGTGCCTGGATAACCTGGAGCCTTGCATGTATGTGTGTGTCGTGGCTCAGTCCCAGTCCCTCTCTCCAGACTCCACAGTCTGGGAGCATGTGGTTAAAAAGATCACATTAGGAGTATATGGTCCCAAACACATTCACCCGTCCTTCAAGACAGTCGTGGCTATGTTTGGCCACGACTGTGCACCAAAGACGTTATTGGTGAGCGAGGTAGGCAAACAGTCACAGTCTTCTCCTTCAGTAGTGCTGCAGCTCTGGGGTAAACACCAGTTTGTCCTGTCCAAACCCCAGGACCTCAGTGTTGGGGTTTACTCCAACATGGCCAACTATGAGGTAAAGGCCGGCGAGCAGGCCAGAATGGTCCGGGGCTTTCAGGTTAAACTTGGCAAAGTCAGCAGGCTTGTCTACATGATTGCCTCGCGAGACACCGACGATGTTTCCGATTTCACCTTAAGGATACAGGTCAAAGATGACAACGATTGTATACTGGCTCAGTTTTGTGTCCAGACTCCGACACCGCCGCCCAAAGCAGGCCCAAAGGCATCAGTGCAACGGCGTTTCCTGAAGAAGAAAGAAGTGGGCAAGATAGTCTTGTCTCCTCTCGCCATCGCCACCAAGTACCCTGTTTTCCAGGACCGGAGGATAAACAACGTGAAGTTTGGAAAATTAATCAAAACTGTCATCCGACAAACAAAAAATCAATACTTGCTTGAGTACAAGAAAGGGGACTTTGTAGCTCTATTGAGTGAGGAGAAGATCAAGCTCAAGGGTCAGTTGTGGACAAAAGAGTGGTACATTGGGTATTATCAGGGCAAAATGGGATTTGTTCATGCAAAGAACGTGCTAGTGGTCGGCAAAGTTAAGCCCATTTACTTCAGCGGGCCCGACCTTACCACCTCGTTGTTACTGGAGCAAATACTGAAGCCCTGCAAATTCCTCACGTACATCTACGCCTCCGTAAGAACTATACTGATGGAGAACATCGGCAACTGGCGAGCTTTCGCTGACGCCCTCGGATACGCAAACCTGCCGTTAACCCATTTCTGTCGCCAAGAGCTGGACAGCGAACCGGAGAGGGTCGCATCGGTGCTGGAGACGCTGAAGGAGGATTGCAACAATGCAGAGAGCAAAGAGCGCAAGTCCTTCCAGAAAGAACTCCTGACGGTAAGTTACAACCTTGGCTTCCTCCTCTGTTGCAGTGACTAAGCATTTCCTTTGAGTCATTCATTTGAGAAAATGCAAATCGTCTGTCCCCTGTTTTAAATTTGATGTCTCAGTCGAGTCTTTTGTTCTTATTTATAAATTTATAATTTCTTTAATTTTAATCATAATTTGGAGGATCTGTTGCTGTGTTGCCTTTCCAATTCTTGTAGATCATTGTCTTTAAGTCACCCCCCTTGCTTTCTTCATTGCCGTGTTAAGGAATATCAATTTACCTATGACTACTGCCTTTAATGTGTCCCCCAGTATATGTGGGTTCACTCCCCTGTTGTCATTGGGATCAGGAAAGGTCTTAATTTCAAATGTTATTTGTTGTACAACTGTCTTGTTGGTAAGTAAGCTAGTGTTGAGTCCCCATATTGCTTTTTTTGTTCTACTATCTAAGTGCAGACTCAGATAAATTGGTGAATAGTCTTCGCTATCCCTAGTCCCAATGACCACATAGTCTATTCTTTTGTAGCATCTTTTGTCCTTCATGTGTCAAATTGAGTTTCTGTTTGTATCCTCCTGGTCAGGTATTTCTTTCTTGGAGCACAATTCCTTCCTCTCTCCGGTTATCTGTCCACAGCTGCCTTAGGGTTTTGGCTTTTGGCTGTGGCCCAGTCTGTTAATTCTGCTGGGAGTGCAGTCGATAAGTGCTGTGTAGGCACCGAGGTCTAATAGGGACCTGAGGAGCTGTGGAGGGCAAAAGAATGCTTTGTAACTCAAGCAACAGACACTCAAATTAGCATAGAGTTAGTGTGCAGTGTGTGTGTGTGTGTGTGTGTGTGTGTGTGTGTGTGTGTGTGTGTGTGTGTGTGTGTGTGTGTGTGTATACAGTATGCTGATTCTATAAATCCAATTGATCGCACAGGCTACTTTCATTTTCTATCTTTATGTACATATGAATCAAAGCCCTCAGAGTGCGATGACAGCGAAACAGACTCTTACACTTGTGTTTACATTTACAAGTCATTTTAGAAATGGGACCACAAGCAAATGTAATGCACCAAAAGTACTACTGAGTATCTTAAAAGCAGAGCAAACACAGCAGAAGCCATCTTCTCATACGGTTAATGATAGAATTAGAGCTGCAAGTCACAATTATTTTCATTGTCAATAAATCTGTTGATTATTTTATTGCGTAATTGATTAGTTTGGTCTATAAAAATGGTGAAAAATGTGGATCATCGTTTCCCATTTTCTTAGTATGTACCATTTCTGAGTCGGTAGCTTTTGCGGAGAAGGGGAAGGGGGCAAGGTGGAGGCTGGGGGTGTGGTCTTGACCAACTGCCACTTTACTCGTTTGAAAGCCATGGTGTCTCTCTCTCATGGGGGGGCCAAATTCTCTGGGCGGGCAACGCAGAGAACGGGGAGGTAACCTTGCTCCTTATGAGGTCATAAGGAGCCAGATTCCAGATCGGCCCATCTGAGCTTTCATTTTCTCAAAGGCAAAGCAGGATACCCAGGGCTCGGTTTACACCTATCACCATTTCTAGCCCCTTGGGGGCAATAGGCAGGCTGGAGGTACTCATATTAATGTTAAAAAACCTCATAAAGTAAAATCTGCCATGGGACCTTTAACAATCTGCAATCACAGCATTTTTACTCATGGGAAATGAGTCAAACCGATTAATTTATAATAATAATTTATAATAATTTATACTGTATATTGATCCCCAGTGGGGAAATTACAATTTACACTCTGTTTTGTTAGTAATCACTACTCACAGGCCTGAAATGCACACACATGATCAGGACCTAATCATGCACAAATGGAGAGATGTCAGAGATAGTGAAGAGTGAGATTAATTGATTAATTGGCAATTAATTTAATAGTTGACCAATAATTGGTTCAAATTTGCACCTCTAGATAGAATTGTCTTTTCCAGAAAGTGTTCTGCTTTAATTAAAATACCAGACAGTTACTCTTCAGCCCAGTCAGACATTGGTTGGGATTTGGGACTTGTGCCCCTTCATGCCTCATGTGTTTCTTTTTTCCCAGTATATTCAGCTTTTCTTTAAAGAGGAAGAAGTGCTGAGTTGTGTTAGCGGCAAATCTGCAGCGTGACTCTCTCATGCACTTGGTTGTGCATTTTCTGTCAAGGAAATGTGAATTTCCATTGTCGCCCCAGGCAGTAAGGGTAGCGGTTATCACCCCGAGATGTCTAAACACGACGAACGGCCTCAACATATCCAGTCAGAGTAATGCTTCATAAACCTTTTGCATTTTTATTTGATGTGTCTGTGCCTACAAAATCTTCAGTGCAGTGTTCAGCTCCCCTGCTGCCTTTATACCACTGTTCCTAGACTTAGTTTCCCAGTCAGCATATTATGCGAGCGAGAGTCTCTGTCAGAGGTCATGGACGTACTACAGCTGAAGTAACACGGAGCGGGAACACTGTAATCAACGTGAGGTTGTAAACACTAGTTAGAACCATTTATAGTACGGAAAAGAACATAATAAAAGGTGGTGACTGAAAAATATGGTCTTTGAGGGAGGTTCTGTGCATTTGTCTCTGAATATAGGTCTGTTTTTCTGCTTCTTCTGTCTGGATTACACCTAAACTACTGGTTACCGGGGACAAAGCACGCAGCAAATCCAGCTAATTTGAAATCACGAGGACTCTTTGTTTAACCGGCGCAAATATGCTGTTTGTTCCATGTGCAAACATCTGATGTTATTTTATTTTTTGAAAGTGGATTTTGTTGTGTGCGTGTAGGCCTCAGAGTGAAGCCAAGTGAGTCTAAAGACTGCCAGATGAAATCCTCATCTTCCTCTCCCCTGCAAAATTTCTTTGTCGCAGAAGAAAAATCTCTTCTGATTTTCCGGTGTGCCATTTGACGTGGACGGGAGTCTGTTTTTAGAAGAAAGAGAACCAAATGAGAAGCACTGTGATCGCTTTCTTTTGCTTTGAATGTCTGAATCCATTGGGGCATGCTTTGATCGTTGGTGGCGAAAGGGGCAGCGCCTGTGCACTCACACAGCGTATCTATCACAAATCTATACGTTCTGCTTCACACGCTGCTCAGTGTCGCCCGTGTCCACACAGACTATCACACTGATAGATATTAGCGTGTTGAATATGTTAATCACGGCTGTGGATGTGAGGCGAGCTGTGTTTTTGCAGCTTTGGATGTTATATTTTGACTCAAAGTTTGTGCTTTTGACTTCAGGCGATTTCATAATTATGTTTGTTAAATGAAAACTACTTGTTCACACAGGAATAACATTAGGGTTGGGCGGGGATTTCCCTACCATTGGAAGGCTTAGGGGCAGCCCCCCAAGCCTTTTGGGCACCACCTAAGCTGAATGAATCAAAACTTTTGATGATGATGTTAGAGCCCGACAGATATATTGGCGGGACGATATTATTGGCCGATATTAGGCATTTCCCGAACTATTGGTATCGACATTTATAATGGCCGATAAAAACGTTTTTTTTTTCCATTCACCAGAATCATTTATAATAAATAATTATTTAAAAAATAAAATAAAAACGGACAGTCAACCTTGTTGTGAGTGTTGGTGTTGCAGAGTTTGTCCACCGGAGGGCGCTCTACAACGTCCCTGTTTTGATTGTTTATTTATTATCTGCCCTAGCTTTTTTAAATATTTTAGACAGATAGAGTAACAATAAATAATCCAAAATTACGTGAAATTTATTTTTTTTGTTACGTGCACCTAATTCTTCCCCAAACGTGGGAAAACCACTGTGATTGGGTTAAGAAACCCGGGTCTTATACAACATCTACCAGACTGAATAATCTCAGACTGCTTTCAACTTCATGGCATCAAACTTTTGCATGTTTGGGGAAACGTTAGAACACGTTTGCATTGAATATTTATTGTTTTACTGACCGGCAAAGGGACTACGGGTGGAAAGTAGCACTTGTGCTAAAACCTGGTACAATGCATCTCTCCTTGGTCTTATACAAGATTAATATTAACTTGTGCATTGCCCCATTTTAAATGAAACATAATTATGAATAAAATTAAAAGGAAAACGCGCGGTGGTTTCTGTTTGTGCGTACTGGAGAGCTGCAACAACGTAGGGTCGTCCAGACCAAGAACAATAACTAACAAAGAACTATGAATCTGTAGTCTTAAAGATCCTTCTAGCTCTATCTTCTAACTGTGGATGTCCACACTGACAATGACAGTGGAGGATATCGTTGGGATCGCTTTCAGAGCGATCTGATGAACGATAGAAACACTGACAGCCGATCAGAATCCATCTGACATGACATTTACAACATGACATGGCGGAGAAAGACCTGGTGGAGAGATTTGTTTCACGCAGGTGGTCCGTGGCGTGACTTTTCCCCTCGGTGGGGCCACGATCCTTTAGCTCTGTCTAATTTTGTTTTGTTCTTTAAAAGTATTTCACAGAAACACATAGAGTGAATCTCGTGTTTTCGCTAAGTTTATCATACTGTCGGTGTTTTGGTTTCCGATGCTTTGTACAGATCTGACACCCGCCCGCCCGCCCGCCCGCTCTCAACACTTTTGTTGTCCCTTTTTCCAACACTTTTTCCAATGTTTGTCACTTTTTTTGACGTTTAACACTACGTAACACTAACTTATTAACTTTAGTTCTACAGTTATTTTGGAATTTATGGTCAATAAACCTCATTTTTAGGAAATTATACCTAATGTTTGAGTTAGAAAAGCAGAAATTAGGAATTATTTAGACTAAAATTAAAGGAATGGATGTTGATGATAATCACAGACTGGAATATGTCAACTTTTACTCTCAATACTATTTCAAAACCACTTCAATTTTTCTTTTTTCAAATGCTATAAAATTGAAAAAGACACACCAAAGAGAGTTGAGTTTAATCAATCATGTTAATTTGGGTAATTAAAAGAACATTGATATCGGAAAATGGGTCAATTTGACCTGAGGACAACATGAGGGTTAAGACATCGCCTTGGACTTTTATTTAACCTTTTCTGATTTTAGGCACCGAGCGATGAATCAACAATGAGAAGAATTGTTAGTTTCAGCCTTAGCTCGCTGAGTGTGTTTGTGCCAGCGTAATGTGTGTCAGCAGAATGGTATGAACTTCAGCAGATGCTGTTATTGCAGATTGTTCACTGTAGTCTATCACTTAGCAACAGTGTGTTGTTTCTCTCACCTCTAATGTGTTACATCATATTTAATCTGGAAGGAAAATGCAGTTATAAACATGTTAACTGTGGACTTAACGATCACTCACTGCTGTATAGAAAGTGGATTTCTCAAAGCTGCCCAACATTGTTGCTCAGGGAACTCTCTTATTGCCGTAATATATTCGTCTTTGTGGACTATTTGGTTCTAGATGCTTGGTAAGGCAGAGTTTTCTCGTACGTGGTGAACTACCGAACATGTTCGCACTAGTTAGTCACAATATTATCTCTGTACAGGTCCGTTCACTCCCTACTGGCAGTCTGTTCTCAGGCTCGTACACGCTGGATACGGGATCCTTTCATTCAATACTGAGAGAAGAAATAGAAGAGGACTAGTCTGCCAGACCTTTCTCTACAGCGCTGTGGAGGAGGCTTTGGCGAGTCCACACAGCATTCCTGCATTATTTGGCATTTCTTTAAACCAATCACAATTGTCTTGGGCGGCGCCTCTGCTAAACAGCCTGATGAGCTTGTTTTGAAGGAACATGTGTACGTTCAAAAGTTGTGTTAGTTGTGCAACAGAAAACTCTGATTGGACAGATAGTCTAGCTAGCTGTCTGGATTTACCCTGCAGAGGTCGGAGGACCAGGTAACCATAGTCCTGGGATAAAGACTAGAAGAGGGGGGGAAACCTTCCAAGCTAATGAGTTTGCTAAGTGCTCATTAGTTATCAAGCCCGTTAGCAAAGCATTAGGTTGTCAGCGTTTATTCAGCGTACATTGTGGATGTCCCCAGGTGATTATATAAGAATCAGTGTGGACTTCTTGTGATGTCCGTGTGGTTTGGGGGCTGTGTTGTTGTTGTCAGCGGGGGAGGGAAAGGATCCAGGTCGGTCCGGGCAGATGTTTCCTGTCTCATTGTTCACAAACTAAACAGAAGCTCCAGTTGTGGACCAGCAGGCGCCTGCAGTCCGTACCACTTCCTATAATACTCCTTGACCCAGACCCCCCCTCTGCACATGTGACCAGGGTTCAAATTTAACTTTTTCATCCACCAGCCAAACGGCCGTTGAAGGTTCACATTTTTACCGCCACTCAAAAGATGACCATTGTTTGTTTGTTTTGGCTGGTGAGTAAAGGTCCTCACACACCAACTCGACGGCAGAAAAGGCCGTCGGACTGACTGCCGCCCGGTTGGCCCAAAAATTGCCTTGGAACACACTGAAGCGATGCCGACGGCAGCTGATTGGACGAACGCGTTACGTGGGTCTGGTTTCTCCGGAAATTCAAGGCCAGACTGTTTTGGCGGCTTGTTCATGACACAATCTCATATTTTACTAAAATAGTTCACCAGAAACATTTTAAGCGAGAAATAGGCCGTGCAGTGGCTGAATCTGTCTTCATTTCAGATCGACAAAGGTCAGTTTGAAAGGTTTTTGTCCGATTTTGAGAGACTCAAAGTAGTACGGCTGCACTACAATGCATTTGATTGATTAATATTCATATTTAAGTCTTGTGTTGTCCTCAGGTCAAGTGTAACCCGTTTTCTAATTTAATTAAATTCATTTTAATGTATTTAGTTTAAATTAAAATGATTATTATGATAATTATAAAAATAATATAATAATAATATAATAAATAATTAAAATTAAATTAAATTGTGTTGTCCTCAGGTCAATTGTGACCCGTTTTCTAATTTAATTTAATTCATTTTAATGTATTTAGTTTAAATTAAAATGATTATGATTATTATGATAATTATAAAAATAATATAATATTAATATAATAAATAATTAAAATTAAATTAAATTGTGTTGTCCTCAAGTCAATTGTGACCAGTTTTTTTTTACGTTTTTCTATATAAAAAATATGGGTTTATTTGAGGCAAATTGCCTGAAAACCACATGGATGATTGCTTTCATTGAATTTTGGGTGTTTTTTTCAACGTTGTAGCATTTTAAAAAACATGTTTAAATGCTTTAAAAACTGTATCCCGACTAAACTTCGACATAAACCAGTCTGTGATCTACTCAACATTGTCTGATCTTAACTATTAGTCAAAGTAATTCATCATTTCTGCTTTTTTAAACTCAATTCAATTCAACTCAATTTTATTTATAGTATCAATTCATAACAAGAGTTATCTCAAGACACTTTACAGATAGAGTAGGTCTAGACCAGATAGAGTAGGTCTAGACTACACTCCAGAGTTTACAAGGACCCAACAGTTCTAGTAGTTCCCTCCAGAGCAAGCAACAGTGCGACAGTGGTGAGGAAAAACTCCCTTTTAGGAAGAAACCTCGGACAGATCCAGACCCAGACCCAGACCCAGACCCAGGCTCTTGGTAGGCGGTGTCTGACGACCGGTTGGGGTTAGAATGAAGAGTGGCAATAACAGTCACAGAAAAGATAACAATTTGTAGTAGTTCTTTGTAGTAGTTCATGGCATAGCAGGGAATTGTGCGGCATTACTCATAACTCAAAAACAAGGTTTATGTCATAAACATTAGGGGCCCTATATTAACGATCTGTGCGCGTGGCGTGGAGCGCGTGGCGCAGGAGCGTTTAGGGCGTGTCCAAATCCACTTTTACTAGTTTGACGATGGAAAAAAGGGTCCGTGCGCCGGACGGGTGTTTTTTGGGTGTAGCGTGCAATAAACCAATCAGAAGTCATCTCCAATTCCCTTTAAAAAGCCAGGCGCCTTTGTGCCTTGGCGCATTGCTATTATGATGGAGGATTTGCATCGTAATATTTTTATTTGTAATCTTTTGCATGTGTGCGTGCTGCTCCTGCCTAAACTCTAAGTTGTTGTCCATTATCCCGTCTTCTTTCAGTCACTCTGTTTTCTGATTGTCTGGATACAGTAAAAAATCAACACATTTAAAAAAAAAGATTCTTTAAATAATCGATTATTAACTTATCCGAATCGAGCATCGAATCATTCTGGAGAGAATCGCGATGCATCTAAGAATCTTATTTTTCGGACCCCTACTAATGTGCACAGGTTTCACTTATTCAATACTTTTTGTCTTTTTGAGTGTGCGTCTCTCTCCTGCTCCTCCCGTTGGACTTAGTTTAGTTCATTTCACAGCACATAAAATACAAATTGAATTGAGATGTACAAATACATATGAGGAGAGCACTGCTAGAAGAAAGAGAGGGAGAAGCCTTGTCTTTCATGCTGCTCTTTAACTGCAGATTCCATAACTTCTTCACCACAGAGGTGGAGCCTTTGTTGTGGCGTGGTGCTAAAATGGGATTTTCATTTCAAAGCTGGTCGTCTGACCCTCGTGAATTATTTGCGGGGAGTTCAGTGAGGCGGTCGAGCCGGGGAATAATAATAAAAACATCCTATTTCTGGAGCAACGCTCTTCCAGGCCGCCCCGGTATGTGCGATTAGCGCTCTGCTCGGCCATTCTTGTACACAAATCTGGTTTGAGTTTTTTTTTATTTCTTTCTCCTTCATCTCCAGCCCTTTTCCTCGTTATTTATTTATTTTTTCTTCTCTTCGCTTCCTCTTCTGCCTTCCTTCTTCCACTGACTGGGTGTGGCAAAGCTGCTGCTTTTGGAATAATTGACTGCACAGCAGATCACTCGCTCTCTAGAGATTTGGGCCTCGTCTGGGAATGTGCGAGTTATTTCCAAACCAGTTCATGAAGAATAAAGGAAGTTGGGGTTTTGGGAGAAATCGTACCCAAACCGGCAACCCCGCCGTCTGTAGTCTCTCCCAGCATCCCCAGGTTTAGGGTTCTGTTGAGGTTTGTTCACAGAAAGGTATAAAGGTATAGAGCAAAGAGACGACAAAGCAGGTTTGGAGCAGAACTGGAAGAAGAAAAAATAAAATAAAATTGCAAAGCCACAACGGGCTGAGATGGAGCAAAGAGGCTGTCAATGTGAAAGGTGGAGGAAGTCAGATGGAAAATGAAGATGGGATAGAAAAATAATAAACAGGAGATTGAGGCGGAGGGATTCAGTGTCGGTTTTGGAGCTGAGAAAAAAAAACTGAAACAGGATGACGGAAGAAACAAGTAATTCATCAAAGAGGTCGCCATTGGTTACACGGAGGGTTTGGTTGAGCCATTTTCTGAGCAGGGACAGGCCGTGAGTGTGTGTGTGTGTGTGTGTGTGTGTGTGTGTTTAAGTGTGCAGCAACAGCCAACGTTATCTCTGAAAATATGTCAGCAGGAATTTGTTTTTCTCATTTTTTGACAGCCAGATGATTTATGCAAATTGGGAGAGATAGGGGGAAGAAATGCAGCAAAGAGCCATGGGTCGGAATCAAACCCGGGCCACTGCGGTTAGGACTGCATTCCTCACCCCCAACCCCCCAACCCCCCCTCCCCCATCCTCCTCCTCCCGCTTTATATCCTGTCGTTCCTCACATTCCTGCACATAGAACTGAAGCCCAAAACTGGAGCTTTAAATTCATCTCCGCTCTGTTGAGTCTGCAAGTCAAACCCTGTGTGTGTGTGTGTGTGTGTGTGTGTGTGTGTGTGTGTGTGTGTGTGTGTGTGTGTGTGTGTGTATACGTGCGCCTTTGTCTTTGTGAGAACCAATTTGACCTGGAGAATGAGGACATGTGGAAAGAGTTGACATTTGGGATTAGGGTTAGCCGTCTTTTGATCGTCATCGCGATATCAACTGCAGCAATAAACACATCGAGAAAAACAAGACAGATTTATTTGGGTTAGTATTAGTAAATATTGTCAGAAAACAACACTTTAAATGCAACTGTTGTTCGTTTTCCGTGCTGCCTTTTATGTTCAAGTCAAAGTTCAATTTGTTAAATGCAATTTCTCGTGTTTCAGCAGAACACTGGAAGCAGCAAAAATAAGTTCATTTCAGTCTCTGTTAATGGTCTGTTAAAAGTATATAAGTAATATTATTATCGTGATATTCAACGTTTAGCTCTATCTTGGTCCAGTTAAATATCTCAAATCTACTTTTTTCTTGTTCCTCATATTGTCATTGTTAGTTTTTACCTTTTGTGCCTTTATTTTGTGACTTTAACCTTTTTTCAAAAGATCTAAATAATTAAGACTACTATTATTATTAGGATTATTACATAGATTACATATTGAAGGGCTAGGGGATGTTTCATATAACCCTCCTGTCGTCCTCGGGTCAAATTTGATCCATTTTCAAGAAGCCTCTATCAAAGATTTGGGTGTCTTTCAACAAATTGTCCCAAAAACATAACGTGGACGGTTCCATACAATGTTCTTTAGTGTAAAAAAAAAGTTCAGTTCAATATTTTCAATTAATTTGGGTCTATTAGATTTTATAGCATTTGAAAAGAAATTGATAGAAGGCCTAAAAACGTGACAAAACAAACACGGATAACAAACAAAACAAGAAAAAGAGTTAACCGTTTGTGAGGTGATTACAAAGGCCTGGCATGGACTGACCATGTGATGCAATGACATAGCTGGAACACAACAACAGGTCAACAACCTGCATGACCTGGATCAGGACAAGTCCTTTAGGAAAGCCAAGTTGATCTTGGCCGATCCGAGCCATCCCCTGGAGCGTGAATTTATGTTGCTACCATCAGGGTGCAGAATGGTGCAAAATGAACAGTTTCAAAGAGTCATTTATTCCTGCTGCCAGTTGCATTGTGAATGGCTTTCAGAAAAGGTAACTCTTTTATTTTGTGGTGTTTTTGGTATGCTTTTATTTTGTGGTGTTTTTGGTGTGCTTTTATTTTGTGGTGTTTTTGGTGTGCTTGCTGTCTATGTAGCCTACTGCTGTCTGTGGACGGTTGCTCTTCAACTAACACTCACATGAGTGTTAGTTGAAGAATTTCTTTAATCAAGGACGGACCTACAGACGTGTGTTTAAATGCGGTGATGAATGACTACGTGTGTGTCCATCGGTGCATTTATATTTGCATGTGTGACATTTGAATTTGCAAATCTGGTGTGACGTGCTGCAGGTTGTGTCTGCAGCAGGCGCAGATTGAGTTACCACAGCAACCATTTTCTTGTCCCAGTTGCACCAGAGTTAGGGAGACAGGGAGTCTACAGACCCCCGTCCACACCAGTCACTCTGCATCCAGACTGCCTGCGCAAAAGACGCAAGTCTGTCCATTCATTTTTGTTAATGGGGGCAGTGCTTCTAGGCTGCTGTGGGGGTTGCCGCAGGGGCTGCAGTCCTGCGGTGAAAAGTTGAGACTGAGTCAACCTTTGGGGAAACGCAACCCGGGGGGTGGTCACGCTGCATTGGCCAATCATGTGAGCATGGCTCAGACTTGTCGGTGTGTTTTGAGGTGGTGTCACTCCCAAATGTAAGTTAAGTGCAGATTTGAGTTGCGCATGCGTCACTTTGCAACAAGTAGCCTACAAGATGCTAACGAGAGACTCCTGTAATGTCATTACAGTAAAAATGGATCTACTTAACCAAGTTGGTTCACTGCTGGCTACAAGTTAGCATCAGACACAACAAAGGCTGTCAGTTCAATGGTGTTTTGAGCTAACGTTAGCAATCAAACAATCATAGATAGATACAACGTTTCTGAAATGATTTCCATCTTGTGTTTATTTGTAATGAGAACTTTTTTATTTCATGGATTTCACAAATTTCAGGATGACACATTATGCCATAAACCTGTTTAAACCTGACCATGTGCGACTAATATCTGCACTCGACTCACATCGTGGTGTGAGAGTCCCGTACAGGAAACAGGAAACACCACTGCCTCTATCTCGGCCACAAGAACATCTTAAAACACCAAACACAAGCTTTGTGGAACAGCTGACTCGGTCTCTTTTCTTTTTTCCCTTCAATGTGAAATGAAGCTGCCTTGAGGTGCTCTATAAATGATCTGACGTAAAACAGTAACTGTGAAATATAAAATCTACTTGTGCTACATGGGGGGGGTGGGGGGTGAAGAACACAACAAGGACGGCACACAGATGAGCCGTTTCTGTAACACTCCTACATCGCAGCAGCACCACCCTGCGGAGAACACAGCCTTAGGGCCACATCGGTACGTCGCATTTAGCTTCCTCAATTGTTTTAGCGCGAGCTGGGGATGGAGATGTTGTTGAGCTGTTTAAACCTTGCTGCAGAGCATGAAAGCTTGACGACTATTGTTCATTACTGACCCCGACGTTCCTCTAATGCCACTGTAGCTAAAACATCAGTATGTTGCCTGTAGGAGACTTTAATCTTGTTGAATGCAGTGCTTGTGTCTGTGTCGGTATTGGTTACCGGGCAGCTTTCTTCCCCTCCCTGCAGATGTGACATAAATCCTGAGTGTTGCTGTTGAAGCAACGGGAGGCTCTTGTTTCTATTTCCACCAGAAAGCATCTGAAAAATGCACAAAGCTGAGATTTTCCCGGGGGATTTAGGAAAGCAGGCAGTGGAAAATAACAAAGGAGCAAGTTGTGGTGGTATGAAACCTGTAGATTTACATTTATAATAGATAGATAGATAGATAGATAGATAGCCTTTTATTATTAGACTCATGGTCCATAAAAAACAACAACAAAGATACAGATACCCAAGACAGTAATACTGATACTGATAATACTGTACGACTCTACCTATATGAGAATAAATTAAGTCAGAATTCTGAGAATAAAGTCAGAACTCAAATACATTTTCACCAGATGCCTCTTCAGTAATTAACGGCTCGGTTGTTGCTCCTAAGCTTAAATGGACCGGACTGTATTTATAAAACGCTATTCTAGGCCAAACGACTACTCATAGTGCTTTTACATAGTACAGGAACCATTCACACACATTCCTACACTGCCTGCTCATCAGATACACATTCACACACCGGTGGCGCAGCATCAGGGGCTATTCATGCTAGGGATCGAAC
This sequence comes from Percina caprodes, assembly GCA_013375575.1. Taxonomy (NCBI): domain Eukaryota; kingdom Metazoa; phylum Chordata; class Actinopteri; order Perciformes; family Percidae; genus Percina; species Percina caprodes. The sequence continues at coordinate 536,876 of JABXJD010000102.1, forward strand.
CACAAACACCCCACACACACACACACACACACATTTTGTAACGGTGCTGCTCAGCTTTTTAATAGTAGGGAAAACCTTGATATTCCCCTGAGTCTAAAGTCCTGCTGTGTCCTCTCTGTGCAGGCTCTGTTGAAGATGGACTGTCAGGGTCTCGTGGCCAGACTGGTCATGGACTTTGTGCTGCTGACGACGGCCGTGGAGGTGGCCGGGCGCTGGAGGGAGCTGGCCGAGAGGCTCATCAAGGTTTCCCGCCAGCAGATGGACGCTTACGAGGCACCGCATCGCGACAAGAACGGGGTGGTGGACAGCGAGGTACGTCTGTTTAACAGGAGGGTGCGTGAGATGTGAGCCTTTTCATCGTTTGAGTGTTGCCAGCTTGGCATCTTTAGATTCGGCCACTAACCCGATGATGTAATCGATTGACAGGCCTAATTTAAAGTTAGCGTTATTGTTATTAGGCCCGTTCGAGATGAACTGCGCCCTGCCTGTAAAGTGGACGAGAGCAGGCGGCAGCAGCCGGGGGCGGAGACAAAACGCTGCAGTAAAGTTGGACAGTTTCCAGATGTTTCCAGCAGTCTTCAGGCTAAACAGGAAGTGACAAAAAACACTCACATCCTGTTAGGTCCGATTTAATATAATGTTATCAGACCCGTATATCAGCTGGTAGCCAGTCTCCAGTTGTTTTTATTACCGGATATTACCGATATTATCGGTCGATATTAAGCATTTCCCGATTTTTTTTTTTTTTAAATATTCATTCATCAGAAATGACAAATAAATGATTCTGATAAATGAATATTTAAAAAATAAAAATGGACGGTCAACCATGTTGAGTGTTGGCGTTGCATAGTCTGTCCACCAGAGGACGCTCTACAACGTCCCCATTAGTGATGGCGTTGCATAGTCTGTCCACCAGAGGACGCTCTACAACGTCCCTGTTAGTGATGGTGTTGCATAGTCTGTCCACCAGAGGACGCTCTACAACGTCCCTGTTAGTGATGGCGTTGCATAGTCTGTCCACCAGAGGACGCTCTACAACGTCCCCGTTAGTGATGGCGTTGCATAGTCTGTCCACCAGAGGACGCTCTACAACGTCCCCGTTAGTGTTGGCGTTGCATAGTCTGTCCACCAGAGGACGCTCTACAACGTCCCTGTTAGTGATGGCGTTGCATAGTCTGTCCACCAGAGGACGCTCTACAACGTCCCTGTTAGTGATGGCGTTGCTTAGTCTGTCCACCAGAGGACGCTCTACAACGTCCCTGTTAGTGATGGCGTTGCATAGTCTGTCCACCAGAGGACGCTCTACAACGTCCCTGTTAGTGATGGCGTTGCTTAGTCTGTCCACCAGAGGACGCTCTACATTGTCCCTGTTAGTGATGGCGTTGCATAGTCTGTCCACCAGAGGACGCTCTACAACGTCCCTGTTAGTGATGGCGTTGCATAGTCTGTCCACCATAGGACGCTCTACAACGTCCCTGTTAGTGTTGGCGTTGCATAGTCTGTCCACCAGAGGACGCTCTACATTGTCCCTGTTAGTGATGGCGTTGCATAGTCTGTCCACCAGAGGACGCTCTACAACGTCCCTGTTAGTGATGGCGTTGCATAGTCTGTCCACCAGAGGACGCTCTACAACGTCCCCGTTAGTGATGGCGTTGCATAGTCTGTCCACTGCGTTGTTATTGTGTTTTTTTTTCAAAGGACATTAAGTTTTATATCTTAAGTTTGTATTTTTATACTTTTTATTTATCAGAACTTTAATATATTTTGATGTTCTGTTGTGACAATAAAACAAATTATTATCATATTATTTGAAAATCAGACAAATGGCAGTTAAAATTCCTCTAATTCAAAAACAATGAAAAGTTTATATAAAACGTCATCCTGTTGAGTCGATTCTGAACAAATCAGCTTTTAAATCAGAATTTCATTGTTCATGGCGTTGACGGCTCTTCTGTCAGTGCATCAGCAGATGATGGCATGTTTGTTCTCTCTCTCTCTCCGTCTGCAGGCCATGTGGAAGCCGGCGTACGACTTCCTGGTCACGTGGGCCGCTCAGATCGGCGACAGCTACCGAGACGTGATCCAGGAGCTGCACATGGGCCTGGACAAGATGAAGAACCCCATCACCAAACGCTGGAAGCACCTGACGGGGACGCTCATCCTGGTCAACTGCCTGGACGCCCTGCGGAGCTCCGCCTTCAGCCCCGCCGCTCAGGACGACTACGCCATCTGAACTCGGTCCTCACCAGTGCCGGCGCGCCACCTCGATCTGCCGGAGCAACAAGTTTCACAGTTTAAAATGCTGCACATCAGCTGTCTGCTTACTAGGGTTGGGCATTGGTTTGATATTAACGATTCTTATTCCAATTCAGATTCTTCCTTTCGATGCCGGTTCTTATTGATTTTTGATTCTTTGAGGGGTGGAACGGGTCCCATGCTTGTTTCACTAGGGCTGGGCATCGTTCAAAGTTTTCGATACCAATGCCGTGACTTCCATACCGGTTCCTAAACGATTCTGAACCAATTTAATAAAATAAAGATGAAATGACAGCATTGCACATTACGGCACAAATCTTTGTATTTATTTTTCAGCTCCTACCACGTGAGTCCCGTTCTACCTGCGTGTCTCTATGACACGTAATGTTAGACAGCCAATCACAGACATTATTAGATCTCGGTAGAAGCATGCTGGGTGCTGATTGGCTCTCTGACGCTCATGAGATTTACTCCTTAGGGATTGGAATTGGGTATTGAATGACGAGGCATTTATGATCCTCAATGAGGCACCAATCAGCGCCAGCGGTCAATCGTGAGTTACAGTTTGACCGCTTCTTCAACGTAAAATAAAGCCACACTTCAGAGCGCTGCTCTCTGTGCTCCGTGGCTGCAACACAAACAAGACTTAGTTACTTGTGTTAAATTTGGAACTGATTGTCGCTCCCAGATGTAAGTCGAGGCGCGCAAGTAGCCTACAACATGCTAACGAGAGACTTCTGTAATGTCATAACAGTAAAAATGGACCTACTTAACCAAGGTTCCCTGCTGGCTACAAGTTAGCATCAAACACAACAAAGGCTGTCAGTTTAATTGGGTTTTGAGCTAACGTTAGCAACCAAATAACCATAGATAGCTAAAACATTTCTGAAATGACTGCTAGCTTAGCTACAAGCTAGTAATCAAACACAACAAAGGCTGTCAGTTTAATTGGGTTTTGAGCTAACGTTAGCAACCAAATAACCATAGATAGCTAAAACATTTCTGAAATGACTGCTAGCTTAGCTACAAGCTAGTAATCAAACACAACAAAGGCTGTCAGTTTAATGGGGTTTTGAGCTAACGTTAGCAACCAAATAACGATAGATAGCTAAAACGTTTCTGAAATGATTCCCATCTTCTGTTATTGTTTGTAACGAGAAGTTTATTATTTCATGGATTTCACACATTTCAGTTTGACACGTTATGCCGTAAACCGTTTAAATCTGAGCACGCGCGACTCACATCGGGGAGCGACGCTGATGATTACATTGTTAACCAACAATTACTAAACGACTCCAATAAAAGACCAAAAACGATTCCATTGGAATTGTAATTTTTGTAAACCGTTCCACGATGCCCGATCCCACTGCTGCTGTCTTCTGTCACTTTGTTCCTGCGGACATCTCCGGACCGCCGCCACGTCTCCCAGCATATTCTCCCCGACAGTATTCACAAAGACTCTTTTAATAGTTCCCTGTCTTGCATAGTTATGTATTTTTGTACTCTTATTATGGCACAGCGTTTTTTTTAAAAGCAACACTTTGAAACTGTGGATTGATGGCCAAGAAAAGACACCTTTAGACATCGTAGGCTTTGTCACACCTGTTGAATCTCTTCTATTTATTTGTACGTCAACGAGAAAAGTCACATGTTCAGGTTCTCTCTCACTGTGCGTCCTGCTCATCTCACACCAGATATTCAGTCTGTACGTTTTTCTTTGGCAGAATAATTTACTAATCTTGTACCATAACTTTGAATCAAGCTCTCCACCACTGCCAAGACATTTAGTCACGTAATTGAATCAGAATTTTACAGGAAATGAGTCACAGCAGGTGACATGGTCTAAATTGATTGAATTTAAAACATTGTGTATTTTTTGGCTGCTTTCATTTTCTGGTTAATTGAATGTTTGTCATTTGAAAATGACAGTAGGCATTTTTTCACTGTTTTTCTGACTATTATTAACTATTATTGTGTCATGTGTGCGAACATCTGGGAGGCGAAAACAGCCTTGACTCAAAGTCCACTCACTCACTTGTTCTGGTGCTTTTGACCGTAGGTCAGGGTCTTCATCGGACGCTCTAGATGTCTCTCTGTGATCGTCAGGTCAGGTCAGGTTACTTTGGTACCCCTAGGTAAACTAGGCAGGGCAGCTTTATCTGAACAGCACATTTCAGCAACAGGGCAGTTCAAAGTGCTTTACATAAACACGATTAAAATAATAAAAGTTACATTGCAAGACAAGAAATTAAACATTAAAGAGCAGATAAAAACAGTTGAACTTATAAAAGCAGATGAAATAGCAGATTTGAGGCTGCTAGTATGGCACAGTGTACAAGCCACGTCACGTCATCCGAGCGCAATAACCAATAATAAACCAAACTTTGTTCACCAATGAGGTAAAAAACTAGGTTTACAGTCTAGGACAAAGATCTTCAACAAGGGGCCCGGGACCCCTTGGGGGTCCTCAGAGTCAATGCAGAGAGATTTTAATATCTTAGTATTTCATCAGTCCTTCCAGAAATATTTTTTTGTGATTGTTTCGGGCAAAAATCCTTGATTATGCTGCATGTTTTCTTTAAAAAATGCAACGGAATATGCGGGCTATTTATGCAATGAAATTGCAGAAAGTTGCAAAAACTGCGGATTTGATGAAAAAGAGACTGTCTTGATGCGGGATTACATCACTTCGTAACGTTCTCATAGCAACAGGGGGAAATGGCTGCTCTTGTGTGCAACATTTTTCAACTTAGAGATCATATTCAACTAAGATATAGGTGACTTTTTGCAACAAAAATGCGGTGATTATGGCATCATGCAAGCCCCGCATTATTTTGTGCAGAAATTGGCAATTTATGCGGAGAAAGTGTGGCGTATTTGAAAAAATGCGGTCCCCGCATAAATATGCAGACTTTGGCTGAATATGCATTGAATTATGCTATCGCATAATCACGTTTTTCTGGAGGAACTGACTTATGCAAAAAAAGGTATGTATAAAGGCTTTAGGCCACCATAGATGTTATTGTCGGCCCAGCTTAATAGGTAACCTAATTTATTGCAATACACAGTATGTAGTAGGGGGTCCCTGCTCCGTCTCTCTTTTAGTTAAGGGGTCCTCGGCTTAAAAAATATAGTCAAATATATCAGCCATCATAGATGCCAATACCAATAAATCGTAAAATGCCCAATATTGGCCAATAATATCGGCCTGCCGAGATATCAGTCGGGCTCTAATGAGAAGTCCTGGAGCTGCTCAATCAGCCTCGTCCACACGCACACAGCATTTTTTTAAATGTAGTTTTCTTCTTTGTGTTCGTCCACACAAACTGTGTTTCAGATCTTTTGGAGAACTCCTTCCAGGGTGAACATTTTCAGAAGCTGTTTTCAGTGATGTGTCGACTGAAAACAGAGTTTTGGTCTCGGTACCGTGAGAGTGAGCGCCGTCATCTCCTTCTGTGAGTCATCCTCACACATGTTGACACACACATGTACAGTTTCAGGGGGATTCAACCGGGCGCAGATGCACCGCGTTCCACCGGTGCCGTGACTTTACTCCGTCCTCCTGCCGTGCGTCATACCACTCCGGTAGCGTTTCAGAAGTGGAGCGTTTTGGTTGCATCAACGTACATTTTCAACATAAAAGAATAAAAGAACTTCATTCTAGAAGTATTGCGATTCAATAGAATTGAGTTTTAGGATTTTCTTTTCCTTCTTTAACAACAACAAAAGTTGAATAATACACTTCTAGAGACAATATATCAGGAGACATTTATAACATATTTGTAAAAAAAACATAAGATGGAAAAAGAGAAGCTGTAGTCGCCATCAGCGTATGAACAGGAAACCTTTAGGTCAATCCTTAGTAAAGAAAATAAAAAAAATATAGATTCTGGGGGAAAGTACGGAGCCCAGGAAGAGAAAAAGAAAACAAAGAAAAAAATAAATAATTTTAAAAAATATACTGGGGGCTAACACTTTTGCGAGATCTTGACTTCGTTTTGTGAGATCTCGAGTCTTATTTGCAAGAAGAAGAAAAAAGAAGACAAACATTTTTAAACTTTTAAACTCGAGATCTTGAGTTTACTGTTTGTCCCCAGTACAGTTTTATTTTTCTTTTTTCCTTCATGTCATCTCCGGGGCTCGGTAGAGAAGAATCGATTTTAAAAATCCTCATAAAAAACCCCGATACATACGACTTTTGATTTTCCTTCCCTACCCTACCCCTAAAAAAGAGGCCTTGTGGACGACGCTCGAAAGCTCCAGAACAAGTGAGTGAGTAGGCGGGGGGGGTCGGGATTAATCTAATGATTATTACATTTTCCAACAATGGATTAACAGTGTTCAGCCCCCAGCTCACGGCTTGTTGCTCAACTCTTTGGCGTCTCCGGCCTGTGTTTCTAACCCATCCTGACACACACGACCGTGTTCACTGCTGTGACTGGTCAGGTTGTGGCTCAGTGCTGCATACTGTATCATGTGCAAAGTCTGAAAAGTCTTTTGTGACTGCATACTTTTTTGTGGAAAACACATTTAAATAAAAATGTAAATATTTGTACACAGCATTTGTTAGGTTTGTTCCTGCGTCTGGCTGCCGTCTGCCAGGACTTCATCGTTATCTGAAGCCGGAGAAACGCACTATATGAGAAAATGTGCAGTGGAAGGTAAACAGGACGGTGCAGGAGGGAGTAGAAGAGATTTCATTTGGCAACGAAACACCGTTAATGCTGACCAGACACTACAAGACCAACGTGACATCATGACTTTGCGTAAACACACACGCCGACTTTCTTAAGCCTTAGTGGCGTGTTATCAGTACGCATTTTGATCTGCGTGTATGTCTACGCTGTAAACAGCGGACGTAGACATACACGCCACTTGATGTGTTATCGCAAGAAGAAAGCAACAATTGGGTTTAGGAAAAGGAGAACGGGGTTGGGGTTCGTAGAAAAATAAACTGAAGGTTGGGTTTGGGAAACGTGACACGCAGGACACGATCCTGTGCAAGTCCTGTGTTTGACCCCCCCGAACCACCTCCCCAAGCAGATATTTGCCCTTTCATACTACGCGCTACGGCGTAAATTCTCAAGCTATAGCCAGATAATGGAAGTCAATGGAGGCCAAACGGCATTGATAAACACGCTAAAAAGCGAGTACACGTCATCATAACACGCTACTAATGGCGTACGCATTGGCGTGTCATACCGACGCCATTTCATGAGATCAGTCTGAGAAGACTCTGAAAACACTAAAGACCGACACACCCATTGGTTGGTGACAGTGTTCACGTGTGGCCAGGTTGGCCCAGTGGCACACATGTACCGAGAGGTTTATGCCTCGACGTAGAGGTCCAGGGTTCGAATCCGACCGGGAGGATTTCCTGCTTGTCTTCCCCCTTTCTCACCTAACTGTCCTGTCAAAAATTAAAGGTGGAAACGCCCAAAAATAAGCTTAAAAAAAAAAGACAATGTTCACGTGATTTCACTACAAAGTGTGAAAGATAATATCAAACACGTTTGATTTTAGACTGACCGGACTGAGTTTTATGACCTCACAGCAAACAATGGAGACGACGGTTTTCTTTTGCGGGTGCAAATGTTTCGCCAAAACAAGTTCCTTCCTAAGACTATTCAGCGGAGCCGGCGTCGCTGCATCCGGAGCTAAGACCATTGTGATTGGTTTAAAGAAAGGCATTTTTTCTCCTATGGCAGAATGCATCCATAGTGTAGCCAGACCTTCCTGCACAGCGCTGTGGAGACAGGTCTGGACATGCGAGACTACGTCATTAGTGTCTTGATGGGAGGATGATAATGAAGACATTTGGTAAAAAGGGGACAGGGGAAGACCTGCTTCTTCACCTAGATAAGTGGAAGGATTTTCTGTAAGTTTGAGGCTCATTTTCTCTTCCTATTCATCTCTTCCTTGTCCTTTTCCTGCTTCTTAAAGCCGTTAAAGCAAGCCAAGCTTAATAAAATACGGAGATTAATGGAGGAAAAAAGAGCCAAAAGGAGTGGAATTAAATACAGCCGAGTGGGGCCTGCCATGCTTCAAAAACCAGCCTGGAGTGCTGCCGAGGGCGACGCGGCTCACAGAACAGCACGCCGCTCTGTTCTCGGCTTCAAAACCCAGAGATAATCTGAACAAAGAGGGGACCGCGGGGCGGCTCATTCAACATGTTGACTCTTTCCGGTCATGTCCGACATGTCCGGACTGTTTCTTACCTTCAGATGTATCATGCTCATTTGGGTCAAGGTGTAAGTTATCTTAATCATCGCACTTGCAAATGATGGCGGAGCTTAAATGAGCGGATTATTTTTTAAGCCTCATGAATACCTGCAGGTCTCAGTCTGTGCACGGGAACGGGAACATTGGAAATTACAAATCTCCCTGTTTCTTTGTACTGACTACAATGGTTGCACATGCCGAACATTTTTATTGCAGGATAAGGTCTTTCCCTGCTAACTGAAGGATGGATTTTCATTTTAATGAATGATGTTTCCAAGGGCGTGCCTTCTGGGAGGGGGGGAGGGGGAGAAGGTCCGAGGACACGCATGAACTGAGAAAAGCGACCAAAACATCGGAAAAATTGCAATTAAATTTTTTTTTAAAATAGCAACAAAAACCTCAGAAGAACATCTCTTCTGTAATTCATATATATGGATGTTTCAATAATTTGGCCCAAAGATCTCCAGGCCATGACGATCTGTAGGTTCAGGTAAATTAAAACGATCCATGACAACACAAACAACGCCCAATGGGAGGATATAAAATAAAATAATAATTAAATAATTATAGTTTTATTTATGTAAAATAAATGACACTGTTTAGATGTTTCGGGGCTAATCAAGATGCTAAACAGATCTAATAAATACCAATAAACACTTCAAACTGGCCGACATTAAATACATAGAAAAGGGAAAACTATAGAAAGTATTCTTAAAACCAGTGATGTAAGAGAAATTGTGCAATTTGTCATTCAGCTGATGATGTCAGTGGGATTGCAGCCGGAACAAAGGCTTTACACCTTGGAACTGAAAACCTTATTTCCAGAAGTGAGCAGCTGAAAGTCTTTGTGCAAAGAGTGCAAGCTGACATTTAAAATGGAATCGGTTATCGGCTGTAGCTTTGCCAGGCCGTCTTCCACGGCACTGCACAGTCACCGCAAAGCGAGACTACCATCGGGGGAAAGAAATGTCTATTTGTGGCAAAAGGAATATTAAATTCTAAAAGGTTTCTGTTAACCCTCATGTTGTCCTTGGGTCAAATTTGACCCGTTTTCAGTTAATTGTTGTTGTTTTTTGTCACTAAAAATATAAAAAAAAGTAGGAAAAAACACCAAAAACAACACCAAAAACACCCCCAACATTGAAAAAGTGACAAAAATGTCGGAAAATACGATAATGATGTTGAATAAAATGACCAAAACAGGGTTTTTTTTCATGGTTGACGGGAAGACAACACAAGGGTTAAGATTTCTGCTATGTTGACGAAGAACATTGCTGCTCCTCAGAGGATAAACCTCTTCATGAATGATTAGAAATGAATGATTAGAAACAATTAAAGGCAAGGCAGCTTTATTTGTAGAGCATATTTCAGCAACAGGGCAATTCAAAGTGCTTCACACAAAATCTGTTAAAAAACTGTTAATAAAAAAATAACTTTGCTTATTTTAAAAGGTTGTGAGATGGAAAAAAAAAATAAAAATCGCAAATGTCTGAGGGAAGGCCAGATGTTTTAGAAACAGGATTCCCAGTCTAAACATTTTGGACATCAGCTTGCAGCCGCTCTGCAGCTCTTTGATGTTTTCTCTCCATGTTTCTTTTCTTTCTTTTTTTACTTCCTATCAGTCAAAGAAGATTGTGATCTGTCTTCACCACCAGAGGATAACGGAGTCCGCAAACCAACTGAAACTCTCTGATGTCTCAAATCCAGCTGGAAATCCATTTAAAGCCAACACATCAGTAAAGATGCTTCCTTGGAAATATCTGAGCACGACATGTCAGTTAATTATATTCATTTATCTGAGTTATTTTCATGTAAAGTGAAATATAATTTGCATTAACTGGCGTTTCTTTTCTGGGTGATTGGAGGAAAATACGTGAATAAAAAGCAGGTGAATAGTGTGGTGTAATAGTCATCCTGCAGAGTGTGTGTGTGTGTGTGTGTGTGTGTGTGTGTGTGTGTGTGTGTGTGTGTGCTGACATGAGCAGAACAGAAGTGTGTTTGTTCTCCGAGCTGAGGTGAGCGAGATCGAAACCTGGCAGAGAGGCGGACTTTCTCTGTGTACTCAGCACCATCAGCCCCCATACCAAACTGTGTGTGTATGTGTGTGTGTGTGTGTTTAACCACTGCCCACCTGCCTAACCCGTTGAGCATATATGTGTGTGTGTGTGTGTGCAGTGAAAACACACGGGTCTGTGGGGCGATAACAGAGTGAAGGAGAGACACTGATGGATGGAGCCAGGGGGCCCCAGGGGGCCCCAGGAGGCTCCATGTTTACACGACACACAGGTGCAGCTGAAGGCCACACAAACACCTGTTTTTTCTCTCAACTCAATGTGCGTTTTTTGCCAATAAGGTTTTATTAAGGATACAGAATACAGGCAAAACATTATTTTTCTGCCCCAAAATGTCCCAGTTAGATTAATTAATGCCATAAACACATTAATCATATAAATCTTAACCCTTGTGTCGTCCCCCCGGGTCAAAAACTGACAAAAATTTGACATTTTTTGTCCCTTTTTCAGGCTTTTTTTAAGTTTTCACTAACTCCACCATACTACCACTAGTTTTACAGTACATTTTGGAATTCATGGTCAATAACCTTCATTTATATCGAATTATATCTAATATTTGAGTTGAAAAAGCAGAAATTATGAATTATTTTGACTAATCGTTAAGATCAGAGGAATGAAAGTGATCAATTGTATTTGCAAAGAGCGTTGTTTGGAATCAAATCCATTTTTTGTGGTAATTTGGTTAAAAAGAAACCCATATTTCAGATATAGACCTTTTTTAAAGGGGTCAAATTTGACCCGAGGACAACAGGAGGTGCACTATGAGTTCCTGCAAACTGTTGTTGGAAACTCCAAGTCACTTCTCTTCACTTCCCCCCCTCACTCGTATACAACCTCCTTCTGCAACTCCGTTATGTCCTTTTTCACAGAAAAATCAAGAACATCCACCAGCATCTTGGATCAATCCCTCACCTCAGCATCTCAGACGACTTTCACCCATCCACACACTCATTCTCCTCCTTCCAGCTCCCCACTATCTCAGAAATCACCGAACTCACCCGGAAATCCAAGCCATCTACCCTCCCTCCCTGGTCCCCCTCATCTCTGCTATCATTCACTCCTCTCTCACCACTGGAACTGTCCCTACATCCTTCAAAACTGCTGCCATTACCCCAAGTTTGAAAAAACTTGGTGCTGACACATCCAACTTCCAACTTCCGTCCTATATCCAATCTACCCTTCAGCTCCAAAATCATTGAAAAAGCCGTTGCCTCTCAACTCCATTCTCACCTACCCCACAACAACCTGTATGAACAGTTCCAGTTCCAGTCTGGTTTCCGCCCCCTCCATAGCAATGAAACAGCGCTCATCAAAATCACCAACGACCTCCTCATGGCAGCTGATTCTGGACTCCTCACCATCCTCATCCTCCTCGACCTGAGTGCAGCCTTTGATACCATTTGTCATACCACCCTCCTCAACAGGCTATCTTCCATCGGCATCACCCACACTCCGTTAGACCAGTTCATTCAACTCAAGTCTTTTAAATCCACCCCCTCCTCCGTCACTTCAGGTGTGCCCCAAGGCTCTGTCCTGGGGCCCCTACTCTTCATCATTTACCTCCTTCCCCTCGGCAATATCTTCCGCAAATTTAACATTCACTTCCACTGTTACGCTGATGACACCCAGCTCTACCTCTCCACCAAACCCTCGTCCACTCTCCCGCCCACCTCCCTTACAGATTGCATCTCACCAACTTCCTCAAATTAAGCAGTAATAAAACCGAGGTTGGCACCAAATGCACTCTATCAAAAAGCGAGAGTTTTTCTCTCACTATTGCTAACTGCACCATCTCACCCTCCCCAAGGTTAAGAGTCTGGGTGTCATCCTTAACAGAACACTATCCTTTCAACCCCACATCAATAACATTACCCGCTCTGCCTATTTACACCTACGAAACATCAATCGCCTCTGCCCCTCCGTTACCCCCCACACTGCCGCCATCCTAGTCTACAGTCTCATTACTTCCCGCCTGGATTACTGCAACTCTGTCCTCTTCGGTCTCCCTCATAAATCTCTCCATAAACTTCAAATAGTCCAGATTCAGAGGTTAGACTTGATTATTCTTCTCTATGGATGGAAATATCTGTGCTGTAGCCTGAACTATTTTGCACTAAAGAATTATAACCATGCACACACAGGTCGAATAGTTTTCATCATATTTTTGCATTAATGTCACTAGGAAGCATCCCAGTAGAAATATATATATAATTAAGTGGGATTGTCTGGAATATGGCAATATAATAACCATTATGGTGGGATACACTGGCTAAGCAATTTACAAAAATGTCTGTACTGACATAATTTACATGAGAAGACATTATAATTTTGGAGACCATGTAGAAATGTTTGGGAATCCAATTTCAAAACTGGATTACTCGGGAAACGCTTGTTGTACTGATGCATGTGTTGAGTGAAGAGTTTGTGAGATATTTCACAGAGAGTAATGGGTGTGCAGAGATTTATGCATAATGTAAATATGATAACATTTCATGTAGGCCATATTCGCATTAGGTGCTGAGCCCCCCTAAAGGTCTGATCCTAGACTCCCCCCTGCTGCTACTTCATACTTGTACTCCACTACACCTCAGAGGGGAATGTTGTAATGTTTACTGAACTACATTTATCGGACAGCTTTTGCTTTATTGCTTCAGGCTTGTTTCTGCAACAGCTCATTTAGGATCGGATACAATAAAAACTATTGAGGAAAGAGTTTCCTTAGACATCGGTCCAGTATTTAACGAGATACAAACTAATTGGACAATTGTCCAGCTTGTATTTACGTTCATAAAAGAGCTAATTTTGCTACTGACAGACTCAGATTAATATTCTAAGTGTCTGACAACATTATGGAAAAGATTTCTAAGGAGGTCGACCTTTCTATTAAAGCGTAAGATACTTTTTATAACATAAAAATCCGCGAAATTGTATTTGCCAAACCCGCCAGATTTTATGTAAATAAACAGTCATTTTAGCTTTCTAAAACATTTCTGAGCTCTGAGCAGCGCTGCTCTGGCTGTCTGGAGCGACTATCGGCTACGTTTTGGTCAATGTTTTCTTTCTTTCAATCCAATTTTGGGTCTGTCAGTCACAGTGAAAACCGGGGACGTTTGCAGGGACAGATCCAGCCGGGGACAGGTCCCCAAAACCTGGGATGGTCCCCGGTTTTGGTGACAACTGGTCACCCTAATATAAGGCTTGTCTCACTAAATCCACCAACCATCACAACTCTAGCGTTGGTTGAAATAAACACTTAACACTTTACAGATTTACATGTGAAAATATGTTGGGTCTCGTTAAAAGTACTGTTTTTAAATGAAGTCTGGTTGATTTAGCACTTGCTACTTCATAGCTGTTGTGTTATATGTTTTATGTAAGGGTTAAGACATTTAACACTTTGATTTTTATTATTTTTAAGTTTTATTGTTATTGTGCACCAAGTAGTAGGCACACTGTTAAAATTTCTTGCTGATTTTTCTAGTTAATATTGTTGTACTTATAATGAAAACACAGATATTATGTTCTTTTTTTGTTCTTTTACCGCCCTATTTCTCTTTTGTTGACAACAGGACTGGTGGGTGACGTTAGCCGTTTGTCTCCTAGGAAACCTTCTTGGTTTCGGAGGAGGACGGGTTTGACAGAGATAAGAATGTTTCATCAGCATTACACTGGAGACCAGCTTAAGAAAACTGCCTTTTTATCACCAACAGAGCTCAACATTTCATCATCAATCTTGATTCTTGCTTTTCTTATAGCCAACTTTTTCTCCCCCACAATCTTATTTTATTAGAATTTAGAAATCCAATACTCTATGTGGTTTGCTCTATGTATGAACTGATTTAAGTGTATTTTTTTAGTATCTTTTCCTTGAGAATAAACAGCAGTGAGGCTCACTGAGTAACAAACGGAATAAAATATCACAGAGAGAGACTCTTCATGCTGTTATCTAAAAATATGGAGGAATGTCTCGTTGGATGCTAAATTTCACAGGATTCAGACGATTAATCTGTTGATGTGTCTCCTCTGCAGGCTACCCTGACTCTCTTTTAATGCACACCCAAACACACAGAGGAGGTTTTACATTTTTAATGCATGGACGGCTTGGAGATGGAGACTGCTTGGAAACATTTACGGTAAAAACAGTCTGACCTAATAATATTAAGTAGTATTTTTCATTTGCAGCTGGAGCGAGGCTGTAACTCAGCACGTCGCTGCCTCTCCTGAGCTCGGCGCGGCCTCTTCAGGGTTGTTTTTCAATCATCAGATCGTAGATTATTGCATTCTGTCACCGCCACATCCTCCCCGCCCTCCGTCTCAGTCATCACGATCCCGTTTCAGGAGTCAGTAAACATCCAGCGCTGCGTTCAACAAGCCACAAACAAAACTCTTTTTTTTGTTTGTTTTTTCATTTGAGCTTCTGCAGGATGCAGAATGACCACCGGCGACAACAAAACACTCTGCATTGGGTAAAAAAAAAAAACACTGGTGCCATGGCAACCTCCAGAGCGCAGCATGCAAATCTCCATAGCAACCTTTGAGTGTGAGAGGGAGAAAGAAAGGTAATGATTGAAAGACATCAAGACAAATGGCGGTGAGAATATATTTAGAGTCCTTCAAGTCACTCTTCATGGAGATGAAGAATGTGAGAGCTGAGGGAAACAACAAAAACGAAACGGCTTCCTCGTTTAACGGCCTCTTGTCGCTTCATGTCATCCTGAGACTGTCCTCCCCTGAAAAACATCATCATTCTGACCTTTATTTATGTTTCTAGTGGCGGTGCCCTCTAGTGGTCGTAGTAGTTCTGATGGAAGCAAAGCAGGAAGTAAGGTGAGGAAGTATAAAGGCCGTGACACACAAGGGGGTCAGCCTCTCCTCTCTAAGCAGAGCTTCCATGGCGCCATTTTAATGCTACGAAGCCATCACCGCAGTTAGCATCCCATTGACTCCCATTCATTTTAACGTAACTTTGACAGTGAATAACTTTACATCTGAAGCTATAAAAGACTGTATTTTTCTGTTGTTTATTTCTAAAGAAACACGACAATGTATAAAAGGCTCCATTACCTTATACCCCACGTTATGGCTTTTTTTTTTGTATTACCGTCGCAAAGTCGACAAATAACCGTATTGTCAGGAGAAGCACGCAGACAGTTTGGACTTACATCCGCTGTTTAGGTTTAATTACTAATGTTAACTAGCATGTTAGTTAACAGTAATTAACCTGTGCTTATGTTAATGTTAACTAGCATGTTAGTTAGGAGTAATTAGCCTGTGTCTATGTTAATGGTAACTAGCATGTTAGTTAACAGTAATTAGCCTGTGCCTATGTTAATGGTAACCAGCATGTTAGTTAACAGTAATTAGCCTGTGTCTATGTTAATGTTAACTAGCATGTTAGTTAGGAGTAATTAGCCTGTGTCTATGTTAATGTTAACTAGCATGTTAGTTAGGAGTAATTAGCCTGTGCCATTTTCAGTATGTAGCTCACTAGCTCAAAGTTTGTTGTCTCACAGCAAAGGGATTTTGAGAATGGTAACACACAGAGAGCGGAAGGAGATGTCAGGCAATTATCCCGGAAATGTAGTTCTGTTGGTCCAGACCAGCAGCTGCCAGACTTCCTTTTCATAGAAAACCTCATTTTACTGCAGCAGGGTCTGACAGTCTGCCCCGCTCAGTCCTGGTTCTGGTTATCGGCCTTCAGCAGCGTGGTGTTGGCTCCCAGGAAGCAGGAGAGGAGCTCCAGGTCCGGCCACATTGGCATTGACATTTGTGATGTTATTAAATAGTAGATCCTTGTTTCCTCTTAAGTGCAAAAACTTACTACATTCAACCAAATCTAAGATTTAAGAAGTACGAAACGACTCGCAGGAGTCTTGATGTATCTCTGATCCCGGTGTGATACATTAAATATGGTACGCCAGGCCACTTCAGGTTCAGGTTTGCTGAGATGTTAGACGTGAAACATCTTTCTATCTCTTTGATATTGCCACTCTTCTCTTGCTCTCTCTTTTCTGAAGGGCTTCTAGAGGCCAGATGCTTTCTACAGGGAGGTGAAACAGTCTCAGCTTCCCTTTTTATACCTCAAAACACACACACACACACACACACACACACACACACACCTGATACTAAGAACGGTGCTTTAATTATCTTCCAACAGCAGACTGAAGGAGCCATTACGACAAAGCTCAGTGCTCCATCAGATCGGATATAGTCTCTCATTGCCAGCTTTTTATCCACAGCGCTGTTGAGTAAGGTCTGGCTACACCACTGATGCATTGTGGGATATAGAAGGGGAAAAATAAACTCTGGGCTGTTTTGAATTTCTTCAAACCATTGTTTACTCCTTCTATCATTATTTCATTTTGACTTTGTTTTTATTTTTTGAAAATGCTTAGTTGTAGTCTTTCTTTGTAATATGGGTTATTTGTTGGGGGTTCAAAAATGTCAGAAAACGTCCGTCTCCTTTAGTCCGTCGACGGACCAGAGGAGGAGGCGGACGTCAACGGACCAGAGGAGGAGGCGGACGTCGGCGGACGTCGACGGACCAAAGGAGAGGGACATCCGTCTCCTTTAGTCTACACTATAGTGTAGGGGAGGGGCGCTGTGACTGGCCTATCACAGAATAGTGTAGGGGAGGGGCGCTGTGACTGGCGCTGTGACTAGCCTATCACAGAACGCAGACACAGTCAATGAGGAGTTTTATTCAATCTGAGTACAGATACTGACTCGCATTACTCATATAATACTTTTAGCCCTGAATAAATACCATATATGTTCACTAGCTAGTCTAAAACAAGACACCTGCTTAGGCTTTCAGCTTTGCAATCAGCAGTGTTTGATAGGCCCCAGACTGAAATCTATTCTCTTTAACAGGTCTGACAGCAGTGTTGTGCACATTAAAGTTAAAGTGATGGGTTACGTGTGTTGAGTTTTTGAAAACTGTGGTCAAGCAATGAAAAACGAACTAGAGTTTGTTCCACAGGAACTGCTGCTGTGCAGACTGTAGAGTTTTGCAAATGTGGCTTCAGTTGTGCCCACTGTCGTTTAGCAATGAAAAAAAACTGTAACTGGCGACACCATACAGTAACGTAAGCTATTTAAATTAGCTGATTAACCTCATTAACATTCTTTGTAAATCTTTACAATTATTCCCTGAAAGAACCGAGCAGGCCGGCCTTGTTGCACCATCCACGTGTTCTCCAAAACTTCCATCTGTGTTCGTTAATGTCCTATTCTTATTTGAATCATTTGGAAGATTTTGCTGAGATGTACAGGTTTGGTATCTTTTATATATATATATATATATATATATATATATATATATATACTGTGTGTGTTTATTAATGTCCATTACTCAGATGGCTGCCCACCAAGAGTCAGGTTCTGTCAGAGGTTTCTGCCTTTTCATTTTAAGTTTATACCCCCGTTTGAAAAACACTGGTCTAGACCTACTCTACCTGTAAAGTGTCCTGAGATTGCATCTGTTATGATATGATATGAATAAAAAAAATTGATTTGAATTGAATGGAAGTGAGAAGTGGTTGGATATAGACAGGTAACATGTGCCTTTGACCTTGCTTTGCTGTCCCCCAGTGCATGCTGGGATAGGCTTCCATCCTCTAACTGTTCTGGGGGGAAAACCAAGGGGGTCAGTCCCTCCCCTCCAAGCAGAGCTCCTATGGCGCCATTTTGATGCTAATAAGCCATCACCCGCAGTTAGCATCCCATTGACTGCCATTCATTTTAACAGCGAATAACTTTACATCTAAAGTGTTTAAAGACTATTTATCCATTGTTTATTTCTAAAGAAACACAACAAAAAGGCTCAATTACCTTGTAGCTCACGTTATGGCGCCGTAGCAGACGTTTTTGTAAATGATTGTCATAACCACGCGACTTACTGTCGATCAGATTGGGAATGATTGAGATTTCCCTTGCACAGCTACCAGAAGACTTACAGCTTTCAGACAGGTTGCTCACGTCACATCTACGTCTTCAAGCTCAGTTGAAGGCTGCGCAGTAACGCTCAGCATCACCGGGAAAGAGCTTCTAATAGACTTCACTGGTCTCCGTCCAGAACAACGGGATCTGTTGGTCAATGTCTTTAACTGTCTATGGGGAAAATCGATGGAGGTTAGGGACAACAAGATTTTCCTTTTTTATTAGCAGAGCTTTGAATGAAATCTGACTAGCTATTTGAAGTGTGAGCTCAGCCTTGAGAGCCACAGGCCCGGATGTCATTTAACGGGATTTCACAGGCAAAGACCCCCGTTGCATCACTCATCTTTCATGGCTGCTGCAGTCCAATTTTCTATGGCCTTTCTGTCAAAATTAGAGAGGAAAAAAAACTTCAGAAAACACGTCAGTCATTATGAATGTCTGGATGTGACCTGACAGACTTTGAAGTCTTTTTTTTTATTAAACTGCTCAGACGGCTCTGACATGAACCCTGAATTCTTTGTCCTTGAAATTAGACCAACATTTCAGCCTGTTTTCCTGAACCATGGCTAAGAATATTTAAGCCATGTAATTCGTATGATTTACACTTTTTGTGTCATGAGCTGCATGGAATAGTGGACCCAAGTGCAGAGAGGAGGCAGCCAAAAGTTAAGCTCAAAAGGTTTAATTAAATTAAAAAAAAAAGCAAAGCACAAACAAAGGAAGTCCTGAGAGGGGCAAAAACTACAATACAGAGTGCAAAAAAATCCAGGAAGCAAGGAACCAGAAACAAACCAACACAGGGTGACACGACAATACAACAGAAATACAATGATCTGACGTGGGACAGGGGAAGCACAAAGACTAAATACTGAGAGTAACGAGGTGACAAGAGGCAGGTGACAAGAGGACTGGGAAACAGGTGGAAAACATCAAATAATCCCGGGAGCGGGGAAAACACAGGAAGTAAAGCTAAAGACAAGACGAGACAGAGATCCAGACTTCAAAATAAAACAGGAAATGGAACATATACAAGACCAGACCAAAAATAACACCATACAATAATCACAAGACATGACAGTGTGTGTGCACCACATTGACGGCAGCCGTATAGGAACGTGGTTGGCCGCGTAGGGAGGAGGTCAGCCAGGCAGGAAGTAAAACAGCGAGAGCATCCAGTCTGAACCGGCCCGTTTCAGTAGAAACATCTCCTGTTCCAACAGCCAATAGAGAAGTCAGCTGGTCCAGTCTCCAGAGGCTGGTTTCAGGACGTTAGAGATGTCTCCTGTTCCAACAGCCAATAGAGAAGTCAGCTGGTCCAGTCTCCAGAGGCTGGTTTCAGGACGTTAGAGATGTCTCCTGTTCCAACGGCCAATAGAGAAGTCAGCTGGTCCAGTCTCCAGAGGCTGGTTTCAGGACGTTAGAGATGTCTCCTGTTCCAACGGCCAATAGAGAAGTGAGCTGGTCCAGTCTCCAGAGGCTGGTTTCAGGACGTTAGAGACGTCTCCTGTTCCAACGGCCAATAGAGAAGTCAGCTGGTAAAGTCAGCTACAATAAAATGATCCATAATCCATTTTGTTTCTGTTACAAACTGTTAACGGAGGCTCAACGTGCGCCCATGAACACGTATGGTGGAGCGACCTAGGGAGTGACTGAAGAAAGGGAGCGCCGAGGACAGAGTTGTGAATCAGAGAAATAAAACGTGTTTTATGCCGATTCATCACTAGAAATGTAACTGTAGCAAGCATCTCACTATCACTAACGCTATCCACATTCATATTTAGACGCAACAAAATAGGTCCAGATGCAACAAGCTTGGAAGTTTGGATGGAAGTACAAAGAGTCGTTGCTATGATGCTGATACACCGTCTGGCTTTAGGCAGCTGATAATCATTTAGAAACCGTCTGAGGGAACACCAGATAAACAAAATCATCCATCAACAGATTAGAAAACTCCCACATTAAAGGTGCACTAGGAGTTCCTGCATGGTTTCAGCGCGATTGAATTATTGTCTCAAATCGTAGGCATCTCCCTTCATCCACTAGCTGCCTGGCCCCTGAATACATGGTGAAAAATCCCGGTCTCGGGAGACCACACGGGGCTCGTAAACGTCAAACAAACACTAGAGGCACAGGATAGGCACCAAAATACATCAAACACGTTCCAGCCAATCACTGACAAGATGGTTGGGGTAGAGGGTGGGGGGTTAGTGGCAGTTAGACCCGTTTTACAGTCAACGCATCCAAGCCTGAGCGGGCCAATGTGACATCAAAATGGCGTGGATTTTGCTGACGCGGCAGGATTCTGAGTGCGCCTCCAGAGGGTGGCACGACAAAGCGGAAACAGGAAGCCTTGAACGAGCTCGAGGGTACCCGGATGCCAGGACTCTCAGAGGGACTGCACGTCTCTCTGGTAAACTTCCTCGGTTAAGGGGAGTTCTTTTATGGTGAATGAAAGGCTTCATCCGACCAAGGTTATTGAATCAAATCCAGACATTGACGTCATTGCTGCTGCCAGTTCTGCTGTTGTTTACGTTTTTTCTTCTCCTTCTAGTCCGTAGAACCAGCGAAGTCGGTAGCCTTTGCTCATTAGCGCCACCTCTGTTCAGGAGAAGACTGCAACTAGTGTCGCGAGTATAAACCGTTACGGCGCTCTCTGCTCGGCTGCAGCTACTGAAAAACGGCCATTAGTCAGTTAGTCCTGTTATGGAAACATGGGGGAGGCGAGCTCGCTCTGTTTTGTTTGAAATTTACTTGAAGAAGTGATGTCATGCAGGAACTCATGGTGCACCTTTTTAAGATGGTGGTGGACTGGTAGCTGGAGAGGTGCCAGTTCACCTCCTGGGCACCGCCAAGGTGCTCTTGAGCAAGGCACCGAACCCCCAACTGCTCAGGGTGCCTTTCCATGGGCACCCCCCACCCACACTATGACATCTCTCCATTAGTGAATGTATAGGACCTGTGTGTGTGTGTGTGTGATTCAGGCCTTTGTGTAATGTGTGTAATAACAACAGAGTGTACATTTTAATTTCCCCTTGCAGGATTATTAAAGTTTACATTACATTGCATTACAAGATGCTTATGTGAAACAACGTGCATCAATCCTGATTTTGAACACCTGGTCACTTGGAGATCTAGATCTCCAGATGTTTCTCAGCAGAAGAGCCACCGTGACAACAGCAACAATCTCATTGGTTGGTCTAAACCTCGGAGAAGGAAAGCCATCTGAACCCTTTGGGAATCTGTCTTTCTGCTGCGACATTTCCACCAAAAAATGATCAGCTTGCAAATGTTACTAATCACTGTCCTGTTCATGTGACACATTACATAATAATGCTAATATACTGATTTATGTCACTGACTAATGTTGGCATGGCAACATGTTTGACAACCTGCGCTAAACATAACCACGTTGACTTACAGAGGGAATGTTTTACTGACGTTTTTCTTTCGGATAGTAACATTTTGTCAGATGTTTTTAAAATATTTATCGGCTATTCAACACATGCTTTGAAGATTTGGCAAATAGGACAATTTATCTTTTTTTGGGGGATATTTTATTATTTATTTGTTGGATATTTTACTGATGTTTTTCTTTTGATGAAACATTTTTTAAAGATATTTTACAGGCAGAGGGTTTATTTTGCAGACAAACATTGAGCCTCACCTTCACATATATGCATTTACCTCCAAAGTATTATTGAAAAGAATAATATTTATAGAGGTGATCTGTCTGTTCGGCCCATAGCGGATTTTACCTCCACCTAATCAGTGTGGGCGGAGGGTTAATGGCTCCTCTGTACTCCTCTGAAGATAACCATATAAGAAGAGAGAAATCTTGAATGCTATTTCAGCTCTTCAGATGAGGGTAAAAGGAGTTTATTTATGGTTACCCTCCAGTACACCTCTGGTAATGACATCCCCAAAGAAATCAGGCTTCAGGGAATGGATGCAGTCAGAGGAGGGCCCATTTGTGTGTGTGTGTGTGTGTGTGTGTGTGTGTGTGTGTGTGTGTGTGTGTGTGTGTGTGTGTGTGTGTGTGTGTGTGTGTGTGTGTGTGTGTGTGTGTGTGTGTGTGTGTGTGTGTGTGTGTGTGTGTGTGTGTGAGGAAGAGGAGGCGGGTGAGGTGGTGCTCCTGCAGGTATCCTCTCTGGAATAGTGATGAAGGAGGAACTGAAGAGGCTAAAGACGTGTGTGCACATGTTCACCGGCTGTTTGTAACAGCTTCTTCTTGGTGTGTGTGGGTGTGTGTGTGTGTGTGTGTGTGTTATGAGCGTGTTCAGACCGCTCTCTTTATTTGTTTTATCACCACACCTTACTCACAGCACTAAGCTCCCTGCTCTGGCTTTGTTTTGATTCACATAGAGGAGCAAATGTGCAGAATTTTAAAGATTAACACATCTATCACATTTTATGTCATGTCTCATAAACTCGTGTCACATCACAGCTCTGTGCACACTGCTGTGATGAAGGGAAAACACCTGAGAGCTGAATGTGGGAGAAAAGCACAGTTTGCCATCTAGTGGAGGAAAGTGAAACAGTACTTCAGCTGCATCATGTGACATGTATAGATATGTGTGTATATATAGATGTATGTATAGATATGAGTCAGTATTTTCAGACAGTGATTCTTGAAGCGCTGTCTCTGAAACCATGAACACATGAAGTCAATGACTTCATCAAGTAGACCACACTGAGTGCATGTTCTCTGCTCCACCCTCAGTTTCTCATTTTATCATACACATTTTACAAAACTCAGATTCTTTCATGATTCTTTTCATATTTTTGCTGATAATCTTGCTTTTCCTCTGAGAGAAACTATGAGCAGCGGCTCTTGGATACCTATAAATCATTGGACTATAAATTTTTTGTAGACATAGTAGGCTATTGCCATATTTTAACATTTTTCTGCCTGGGCGTGGCCTACCAATAGCTCAAGCCTGTCCTACAGTGACTGCAGCTAAAGCTAATTAGCAGCAAGATGCCTCCTTTTTCTGTGGATGACTACTACAAACTCCTTCAGAAGATTGCACTTCTGGAAACCAATGTTCACCTATTAGAAGTGAACGTGGAAGTGAACAGATCTTGTGGAAATGACACCACTTTACCATGGACCCAAAACAATGGACAAAGGCATGCTAACCCACGGCTAATTAGCACCAAGAAGACTACAAAGAAACAGGAGGGCTGTGGAACGGGTAAATCAACAAGTGGTAGTCCCCCCTGGAACTCGGCTGGTGCGAAGCCTAAGAGTAAATCATTTTGCTGGGAAATGGGAGGACGACTAACGGGCAGGGCACAGCGCCCTGAGATCTGTGATATGACCGGCTGGCCTGCATTATCATCCCAGCAGAGCGCCTCTTCAACCCCTGTACCTAGTCGGACACAGCCGTGGACAGCTGCAAAAGGGAAAATAAGCAACAAAATACCTCCCCGACAACTTGGTGTGCAACTGGATAACAGATTTGCTCCTCTGCTGCTGGACGATGGACAGCCATCTGATGACCGGGATTGCGTCTCATCATCACACAGCAGGGTAAGGACCAAGAGCAATTCAAAAGTAAAAAGCTAACAACTGGGCCTCAAACCCTGATTGTGGGTGACTCTGCTGTAAAAGATTTAAAAACAGTAAAAACACCAAAATACTCTGTTTTCCCAAAGACACGGTGTCTGACTTGACCCAAAGAATCCCAGATATCATGGCAGAACACCCAACTGTGAAGAACATTATTCTGCATATAGGGTCACATGATGTTGTAAAGCAACAGTCTGAATTGCAGAAACTGGACTTTATGGGACTGCTAAACAAAGTCAGCTCTTTAAACGCAGATGTGTTTATCAGTGGGCCTATACCGCCAGTGAGAAGAGGAGCTGAGAGATTCAGCAGACTGTTGGCACTAAACAAATGGCTGTCAACTCAATGTATCGTCCATTCTCTGCAGTTCATTGACAATTTTAACATTTTCTGGGAGCGCTTACATCATTTTAAAGCAGATGGACTTTTCCTTAACAAGTAGTTAAGTAAAGCTGTTCACCTCTAACCTACTTTACTCTCTGCGCTACACATCTACTCCCTCCGTCAAGGACACAAGACAAGCCCAATCTAAACAAGAGAAAGACACAACAAAGTGCGGCAGTGATTCACCACAGCCCCCACCTGTGCACAGATTTGACCGTGGGAGACCAGAGAGCAGAGAAACGGAACCTCAAATCTCCTTTTCACCCGTCCAGCACCCCTCAAACCCCCCTACCAACCCCAAACCCTTTGAGGAGCCATTGCTGTCTCCACTCACCCTTTCCCCTCTTTCCCCTACCCCCATGTTGGAGTTCACTGACCAGATGAAGCAGCTGGTAGATGTTGGAATCAAATTTACCCCCCTTCCTTCCCCCATCGCCCAACCCCGGGCAAAAGTAAAACTTCAGGCACCTCTGCCCCAGACTCATAAGGACGCTTGTGTGCAAAATCCAGCAAGCAAAAACTGATATGTATATAAAAATCATCATCAAAATAATATCTA
Source organism: Percina caprodes (assembly GCA_013375575.1). Taxonomy (NCBI): domain Eukaryota; kingdom Metazoa; phylum Chordata; class Actinopteri; order Perciformes; family Percidae; genus Percina; species Percina caprodes. The sequence goes on from JABXJD010000102.1 coordinate 561,885, forward strand.
ATAGCCGTTATGTTCAATATTTGGACAGGAAGGGACGCTTCAGCTTGTGACAGCACAATGACTTACAGTGGCATTAATTATTGCAACGATCCAATTTCAAATATTAATTTACTAGCTAACAAAGTTCTTAACTTTTCATAGTTCTCCACAATTTAGTAAACAACTGAAACTACCAGCAGTTACACAACGTCCAGCGAATCCCCCAACCTACGCCTGCATGCTACAAGCATATTTCTTTTTCTTCTTTTGTTTTACAATTTTTTTTAAAGAAAAGAAGATGAAGAAAATTAGAGGATCAGTTTTAGTTTTTATTTGTTGGGCTTTCTTATTGCTGAGATTGTAACCAAGAGGGTCAGCATGACTGTTTAATTAGTCTTCTTCTTTTTTCAATCATCATAACATTCCCATACAGAGTTATAGCTTTTATAGATCCCGACATCTGGCCACATGTTGACTCAATTCCCTTTCTGCCTGGGAGCCTTCATGGAGGCAACAACCAGGGCTAGCTGCAGCACGTTAGACATTATTACTGTTAGTGATGACTCATCCATCTAGCAGGCAGGCCGTAGTAATCAAGCCCAACGTCTCCGGGGACCGAAAGGATCAAGGCCTAAATCCCGGAGACACCAACTATCCCAGCTATATTATCCCATGCATCGTGTTTTTTTGTAACTATGTAAACAACGTCATATCATAAATTATAGGGAACCCAGCAACAGCGATGGTGAGCTTTTCCTCCATTTGTCTGGGAACTAATGTTTGGGTAGGAACAAAAGTTTACGTAGTATGTTTCTGGTCTTTCTGGTTGTTTTGCTGCTGAACCGCGTCATACTGTACCTCATTACCATGAAGTTGACCAACTTTCTGCTTTCATGGTGTTATTTCAGTTAGCCTAACAGCTGTGTGATCTGCATTGAGAGATGATCTTATGGGAAGTTCCCCATGCCAATCTCTAGGTATGGTGGGTGTGTGGGTGTGTGGGTGGGTGGGGGTGGATTTTAATTGCAAAGGCCAAGGGAACTTCATTAGGAAGCATAGTGTCCTGATCCATGACATTTCTGCTTTAATTACTTTAATAATCTCTGTCTCTGTCTCTGTCTCTCTCTATGGCCCCCTGTATTTTAACGAAAGAAAGTTTTCTTATTCACGAGACATTATTCATTCACAAAGAAAGTTCGTGTCCTTAACGGATTTTTCCAAATATTTTTTAATTATGGCATTAAGATCAATTTCCAAACGATGAATCCTCTTTTTAGTCAACTTTAACATGGGTTCCTAAACTTATGAGCGGTATGGTATGCGGTAGCAGTATGACGGTACGAGCGTGCCTGGCTTTTAAAGGGAATGGGAGAGGACTCTGATTGGTTGGTTGCATGAGCCAAAACACACCTGTGATTAATGAAGACACAAAGAACAAGAACCAGGTCAAAGGTTTGACATGGTTCTTTCTTCCACCGTCAAACTGTCAAAAGTGGATTTGGACGCACCCTAAATGCCCTCCCCCCCTCCCCCCCCCCCAACACAAAGGGAGCCACAGCTTATCATGGAGTTGGTTTTAGTTTAGTTGTCTTTAGTTTGATTCCATGGCTCGTCGGCTCAGTCTTCGTCAGTGTGTCAGGTCTCTTCTTTTAATTAAAGATATCTTTTTAGGCCTTTTCCGCTTTTAATCAACCTGCTCGACCTGTTCTCAATCCGAACAACTTTGTTAAAGGTTGTTTCCAAAATGCATGCCAACACTCATTTAAAGTTTTTTCTTTTGAGTTCATGGTTGTGTGTCAACAGTTGTTTTCATGTCATGTCCTGTCTGCTTTGTACCAGAAGGTGGCGCAGCTGCCTGTGATTTACCCTCCACCATCACCATCAACACACAGGATGCAACTCCTCATCATTACATCACACCTTCATTCCTTTTCTCTTTCATTATTGACCTGATGAAACCTACACAACTCAGAACATAAAAGGCTGAAATGATCCTGAAGCTTAAACTACTTTAAATTATTTGTTCTTATATTCTATCCTAGTATTATTTCATGTATATTCTGTATGTGTGCTGTGTCTTATATTTTGCTGCTGCAACACTGAAATTTCCCATATATACTGTATATAGATAGATATTGATCCCATAAAAATGTGGGCTATCTATCTATCTATCTATCTATCTATCTATCTATCTATCTATCTATCTATCTATCTATCTATCTATCTATCTATCTATCTATCTATCTATCTATCTATCTATGATTTCAAAGAGAAAGGTCTCCAACGTTGCACGCTGCAAGTGGTTTATCCAGAGCAAGGCACCCGCCCCCCCACCCTTGTTCTACTGTACTTTCTGTAGCCTATATTTAAAACATCATCACGTGTTTCGGTTTTCTTTTTCCCAAGAACAAATCTGTTAGAGAATGAGACCTTGTTGAAGCCAGAAGCTCCAAAGTTGATGTCTACATGAATCTATCTTTATTTATCTTGCTCCTGTAGCAAAAGACATGCTTCTTGTTTTCCAGGTGTGTTTTTAGCCTTTTTTTTGTACCTCTTTTGGGAAGTGGGTTGTCTTTCATATTTTATGACAGGGACAAATCAACCTCTTAATATTGGGGGTGGGAGACACATTTTAACTTGGGGGTGTTACCCCAGAACATTTGAAGCATTCCGGTGAATTTGCATCAATGTATGGTGCAAATGCCTTTAAGTATTATTATTATTTTATTTTTTAAAAGTGCTCTGCAAGGTTGAGATGGTTTGGTCCACTATAGGGGTGTCTAAAATCGTCGGGAAACATATATTTACAGGTAAGAAGGATATTCAGGCTGCATGTTGTGAGCACCCTAAACGATTATTTTCTTTCTTTCTTTCTTTCTTTCTTTCTTTTGGGGTTGTCCTTCATATTTTGTAAACCTACCTCTTTTAAATATTGGGTGGAGTGGGGTGGGGGAGGGCAGCATGTCCCTTGTTGCATCCCCCCCACCCCTACGCCTATGATCCAGAGGAACGGGATCACCACAGCAGCAGGGTGCGCGCGGCGCTGCTGCGCTCATTGGCACATGTCCCTGCGGGGTGGAGCGTAGCGGGGCCGCCTCTCGCTTTGCGGTCTTGTTTTGTCAGCCTCACAACAGACAGAGAAGGAGAGAGAGAGCGAGAGAGCGAGGGACAGGAGAGCTGGAGCCCGACGACACCAACCAGTGAACGAATCCGTGGATGTTATTCCCAGATTGATTTCCCCACCGGGTCGAGCAGAGGAGCGGGACGCAGTCAAACGCCTGAGAGGGACATATTTTGTGCGCAGCTTCCAGAGGAAGTGTTTGAGACCCTGCAGAGGACTGAATCAGAGGACACTGAAGGGAGTCCTTCAGGCTGGAGGGGCGGGGAGGGGGGGTGGGTTTGTGATCACCGTTGTCCTGCAGGAGAATTGTGACTGTGGAGCTTCTTCGTGGCCAAATGGATGCGAGTGCGTGCTTGGAATACTAATGAACGCCGCGCTGCGTCCTGCCGTGGCGCACCGCGTCCCCTGCTGCTGCCGCTGCTGCTGAGGGTCACAGCAGAGCCGATCAGTCTCCCAGAGATCACCGGGGCCTGCGCCCCCACGCCCCCTAACCTTTAGCAGCACCCCAGCCTCCACACAGGGAATAAATGAGAGGGTCCTGAGCGCCAGAGTTGCTTTTTTTTCCCCACTCCTGGATTAAAAAACAACACTCCCAGCTGCTGCTGTGGGGGGTGGGGGGGGAAACGCCAACATGGGCAACAGCTTCTCCAACATCTCTGCCTTCCAGTCTCTTCACATCGTCATGCTGGGCCTGGACTCTGCGGGGAAGACCACGGTCTTGTACAGACTCAAATTCAACGAGTTTGTGAACACGGTTCCCACGATTGGGTTCAACACGGAGAAGATCAAGCTGAGCAACGGCACGGCGAAGGGCATCAGCTGTCACTTCTGGGACGTTGGGGGCCAGGAGAAACTGCGTCCCCTGTGGAAGTCCTACAGCCGCTGCACCGACGGCATCATTTACGTGGTGGACTCTGTGGACGTCGACAGGCTGGAGGAGGCCAAAACGGAGCTGCACAAAGTCACCAAGTTTGCGGAGAACCAGGGCACGCCGCTGCTGGTCATCGCCAACAAGCAGGATCTTCCCAAGTCGCTCGCGGTGGTGGACATTGAGAAGCAGCTGGCCCTGCATGAGCTCGCCCCCGCTACTGCCTACCACATCCAGCCGGCGTGCGCCATCATAGGCGAGGGGCTTCACGAGGGCATGGACAAACTGTACGAGATGATCCTGAAGAGGAGAAAGTCCCTGAAACAGAAGAAGAAGCGGTAACGACTGCTGCGGACAGTGTTTTTTAAGGAATTCTCCGGGTTCTGCCAGTGTTGCCCTGCACAGGTTTACTTTGCAGTGATTTAAAAAAGAAAAGACAAATGATTCTTGGTTTGGATTAAAGCTGTTCGATACGGGAGATGAGCGGGGTCACATGTGAAAATGTACATGAGGTCTGAGGAGATCACAAAAATCACATTTCTGTATTTAAACTTCTGAGAATAAAGTCCGAATTCTGACTATAAAGTTGATCAGAAAATGGTGAAAAAAAGTCCATCGGTGTTTTCCAAAGCCCAAGATGACGTCCTCAAGTGTTTAATTTCGTCCACAAGTCAACGATATTCAGTTCACTGTCACAGAGGAGAGAAGAAACTAGAACATATTCACATTTAACAAGCTGACAGAGAATTTTGAATTGTTTTTCATAAAAAAAAATGACTCAAACCGATTAATCGATTAGTCAAAATAGTTGGAGATTATTTAACAGTTGACAACTAATCGAGTCATCTGACTGAACTTTAAAGCAGGAATTCTGACTTTATCCTCAGAATCTTGACTTCAAGCTAAACTCAGATTTATGTTTAAAGCAAGGGCGTAACTTTTGGTTCAACATTGGGGGGGGGGGTGAGCTCTCCAACTCAGGAGGTCCCGGTACATGCTCGTATTGAGAAAAAGCTTAAAAAAAAATTGGAAAAGAAATGGTGAAAATTCAAATCTGAAAAAGCGACAAAAACGTCAAATATTGGAGAAAAAAAGGGACAAAAAGTTTAGAAAAAACAACAAAAATTAAAAAAAGGCAACAAAACCTTTAAAAAAAAACGGTCAAAAGGAACTATGAAAAATAGATCTGAAAAAAGCTACAGAAACGTTGAAAAAAAGTGACAAAAATATCTGGAAAACCAGCAAAATTTTCGGAAAAAGCCCAGGTTGTAACAAGTCATAATTCTGAATTTGAACTCTGAAAACTCAATTTTTCCACATGTGGCCCTAATCGTCTCCCGTAGGTTGACGCTGTGAAGCTGTGCTGGATGATGCTCCTCGCAAATACATTTACAACCAAAAAGAAGACAAATTAAGAAACTTGAAATGACTTTTCAGATGTGCAGCACGGAGGGAAAGAGAATAGAAGCAGGCGGGCCTGTTTATCTGCTGCTTCATCCAGGACACAGTTTGGACTCTGAAGAAGCTCACTGAGGACTTCTCTTTTACAGCGTAATAGTTTTTATATCCACTCACGGGTTTCACATGTTTTGATTTTGCACGTGGCCTCGGGTCCCTGGCGCCCCCCCCCCCCAACGTGTAGCTTCAGTCGGGACGTCCCGCTGACGGTTTATTTCTGTGGGAGCGCTGAAGTAGCCTTTCCTCTGTGTGCTGGACTGACTGTCCACTACTTTGCACTTTTTATTTCCTAACAACCAGTAGAGAAGTACACTGTATTAATAGAAGAGCAGATCCAGGTGCTTTATGTACTAAGACTGAAGTATTTTTGAATATTAAAAGATTTAAAAATCCATGATTTGGGTCTTTATTTACATGTAGGCTAGTCAAAGAAGTGTTGAATCATAACAGAAGTTATGAGTAGCCTAACTACCCTTTGTTTTCAACCTGGACCCTAGTGAACTCTATAGTGGACTCTAAGTGACTGATGGGAACAACAATCTTAGACATCGGTCCTTTATTAAGCGAGATCGCTGCAGTCGGCAGCGGAGAAACAAGCTGCAATCTAAGTTAATAGGACAATTGTCCAGCTTGTATTTACCTTCACTAAAGTGCTGGTTTCGCGCTGACACTCAGATTAATATTCTAAGTGTCTGACAACATTATGAGACCATCCCTTCAGAGATAGACCTTTAAAACCTCTTTGAGACCTTTCTGTTTAACCAGAAACAGCTCTGAGGTTTCTAGTGCTAAACCCACCAGACTCCATTTAAAAAAGCAACGCTTTTAACGTGTTTAGAGCAAATATATCTTCACATGTAAATCGGTAAAATATATGTTTATGTAAACCAAAACTAGAGTTGTGATTGTTGGAAAAGTGGAAAGACAACCTAAAAACGGCTTTTCATAGTTGTATTTTGTTTCTGTCAACTTTGAATGAAGTGTTTTTACGATGCTAAAATTACTGTTTATTTACATGGAGTCTGGTGGGTTTAGCAAACGCAATTTTACAGATGTTTTAAAGTTTGAATAAAGGATCTTACCCTTAACAGAAAGGCTCTTTTCCATAATATTGTCAGACACCCAGAATATTAATCTGAGTCTGTCAGTGGTAAAATCAGCGCTTCTGTGAAGGTAAACAAAATTACCCTTTAACTCTTACTCGCCACTCGTTTTCATTGCTATTTTTTGACTGTGAAAGTTACTTAAGAGTTTCTGCTCAGACTTCAGGGGGTAGATTGTCAATTTGTTCACAAGTTACTAATTAGTACTTTTTTATTATTGATTCATCTGCCAATTTTTTTTCTCCTTGAAGCGATTAATCTGTTTCGGTGCTTAAAACGGTGAAAACGCATGTCACAAATTTACCAAAACCCCAACTGATGTATTTAAATGTCTTGTTTTGTCTCAACAAGAACCAAGGGCGTGACTTTGGGTTTAAATGGGGGGCAGGGGCTGAGATCTCCAACCGTCCAGGGAGGACCCCGGAAATGGATTCACGAATTTAGAAAAGCCACAAAACCGTTGAACTTTGTCTAAAAAAAACATTGAAAAAAGAGACGATAATGTCAGAAAGTGTGTCGGAAAACGCAACAAAGAAGAAAAAAAGCCACAAAAACTGTCCCAAATTATCTTGAGAAGGCGAAACTACATGTAAAGTAACTAAAGTAACTAGTAACTAAAGTAACTAGTAACTAAAGCTGTCAGATGAATGTAGTGGAGTAACTAAAGTAACTAGTAACTAAAGCTGTCAGATGAATGTAGTGGAGTAACTAGTAACTAAAGTAACTAAAGCTGTCAGATGAATGTAGTGGAGTAACTAAAGTAACTAGTAACTAAAGCTGTCAGATGAATGTAGTGGAGTAACTAAAGTAACTATTAACTAAAGTAACTAGTAACTAAAGCTGTCAGATGAATGTAGTGGAGTAACTAAAGTAACTATTAACTAAAGTAACTAGTAACTAAAGCTGTCAGATGAATGTAGAGGAGTAACTAAAGTAACTAGTAACTAAAGCTGTCAGATGAATGTAGAGGAGTAACTAAAGTAACTAGTAACTAAAGCTGTCAGATGAATGTAGAGGAGTAACTAAAGTAACTAGTAACTAAAGCTGTCAGATGAATGTAGTGGAGTAACTAAAGTAACTAGTAACTAAAGTAACTAGTAACTAAAGCTGTCAGATGAATGTAGTGGAGTAACTAAAGTAACTAGTAACTAAAGCTGTCAGATGAATGTAGTGGAGTAACTAAAGTAACTAGTAACTAAAGCTGTCAGATGAATGTAGTGGAGTAACTAAAGTAACTAGTAACTAAAGCTGTCAGATGAATGTAGAGGAGTAACTAAAGTAACTAGTAACTAAAGCTGTCAGATGAATGTAGAGGAGTAACTAAAGTAACTAGTAACTAAAGCTGTCAGATGAATGTAGTGGAGTAACTAAAGTAACTAGTAACTAAAGCTGTCAGATGAATGTAGTGGAGTAACTAAAGTAACTAGTAACTAAAGTAACTAGTAACTAAAGCTGTCAGATGAATGTAGTGGAGTAACTAAAGTAACTAGTAACTAAAGCTGTCAGATGAATGTAGAGGAGTAACTAAAGTAACTAGTAACTAAAGCTGTCAGATGAATGTAGTGGAGTAACTAAACTAAAGCTAGACTAGTAACTAAAGCTGTCAGATGAATGTAGAGGAGTAACTAAAGTAACTAGTAACTAAAGCTGTCAGATGAATGTAGTGGAGTAACTAGTAACTAAAGCTGTCAGATGAATGTAGTGGAGTAACTAGTAACTAAAGCTGTCAGATGAATGTAGAGGAGTAACTAAAGTAACTAGTAACTAAAGCTGTCAGATGAATGTAGTGGAGTAACTAAAGTAACTAGTAACTAAAGCTGTCAGATGAATGTAGTGGAGTAACTTTTCAGATTAAGAAAAAAAATAAAAAACACATAAAAACGAATAATAAAAGACGGGCTTGGCTTCCAGATGAGTTGTTGAGCTTCACACATTTCGTTTCACAACAGGCCCAAATACGTGAAAATGATCCAATATTTAACAAGCAAAACAACGTAGATTGGAGGAAAAAAAAGGCAGATGCATTTGAACGGAGTCTTTCTTCCCATTAACCACAGAAACAAAAGCCTCTCGCTACGTGTAAAAACTATTTTAATGACAGCATGCAGGCTCCAAACAACTGTAAGGCTTCCCCACAGATAGAAGAAAAAACAGAGCAAGCCCTGTCGTCTCAGCACTGCACGTTGCTATGGCAACAGCGCAGCAAGACCCAACCCAGTGAGTTAAGAAACAGGTTCCCCTTCTTGCAGTGTGTGTGTGTGTGTGTGTGTGTGTGTGTGTGTGTGCCCGGCATCAAGAGACACAGACATCGTGTTATGTTCGTCACATTCGTACAGGGCGGCGTGTTTTCTGGATGCGTTCCATGAAATATTCTCGCTTTCTTGTGCATTGTGTCCCCAAAATTCAGCCTCTGAAAATTCAGGGGTTGATAATGATGATGATATATTTTTTATTTTGGTTAACATACATTAAAGAAACAATAATTTACCACAATTTGCCACCGTAGCTAACCGAAGACAGGAATAGGCTGAAGCCAAGGCTTCATTTTGCCGACCCTATCCCATAATCCCCATAGAATCACCCAGATACCCAGCAGAACTAAAGGAAACCACATACTTGAGTACTAATACATTTTTACAATTTATTCAAATGACTTCATAACTGTTAATAAATTCAGATTTTAAAGCTTTCTTTTGGAAACATATTTTAATTAATTTCATTTAATTTATACTGTTTATTGATCCCCAGCGGAGAAATGACTCTCTGTTTCATTAGTAATCCCTACACACAGACTAGACCAGCACCCTGAGTGGTTGAGGGGGGGTACGGTGCCTTGCTCATTAGTACCTGGTACTGCCCAGGTGGTGAGGTAGCATCTCTCCAGCTATCAATCTACACTCCGTACTTTGGTACTTGAACCAGCAACCCTACTGCCCCCCCCCCCCCAAGTCATCATTAAGATAATTCCATAATAAAACGCCCAAAAGTGAAATGTCTATATTTTACAGTAGTCCTTTATGATAGAAACCGTCTTAAATTATAATTCTATTTAAAACAAATAAATACACACAGTTGATGGTTTTTAAATACACCAAAGCTGGAAATTTTAAACTTACATAAAATGATTAGTTGATTCATAATTACTAGCTTTATTTATTATTATAATAGCTCTCTTGTGAAGTTTAACTATAGGATCTATAATTGTTCAATCACAGGTGTAGATTTCGGGGGGGGTATATTCAGTATTTTGAAGAGGTAGATTAGCCACTCCTCAAAAGAGGTGTGTGTGTGTGTGTGTGTGTGTGTGTGTGTATATATTTAGACATATGTGTCTTTCATCTATGCAAATATCTGTTAGCAAAATAAATGATTAATACATTATACAAATACAACTTTTCATCCATCCACTGAACAATGTCACGCCCATTTAAGAGACAGGAAGTGTTGACCGTTTCATATCATTATTCATCTTTAGTTATTAAGAATCTTTAACCTAACCTTGTCTAAATATACTTTATTACAGAGCTTTAATGGTGCTTCTCTTCATTGGACCCATTTGTCAGTTTGAAACATGCTGGAAAAAAGCTACAGAGGCCACATGTGTGCAGCACAGTTAGCTACATGAGGGGCCTATAAAAATAAAATAAAAAAAACCCATCAGCCTCCAAATATCCACCGCCTCCCGAGAAGCTCGTCCTTGTTTACATTGGTGTTCTACCGCTGTCTACAGAAACCAGGCCTGGCTTTTGTCAACTGCACACAGGGGCTGTGAATGTATAACCTGCAGCTTAAAGATACGTGTGAGAAGAGAGAAACAAGTCGCCCGGAGGAAACAACACCACACGTTGTTCCTCATTACCTTCAAAATGAATCAGATCTGGCACCACTGGCACCACTCGAGATGGGCGACTTTCATTACTCGATGCCAGACCCTTAATCTTTGGGATTTGGGTCTGGATTTCCAGGGTGAGTACATACCGGGATTTTAATCAAAGGACAACCCAAACATTACATGTAAGCATAATTGTAGCGCTTAAGATTTCAAGTCAGGATAAGTTGGTGACTGCATTTCACCCCCCCCCCCTTCTTTTCCTCCACCCCCTACTGACTTTGTTGGTGTCTCCGTCTGCTCTCCAATTATCTCCTTAAAGCACGGTCAGTGCTGTCTCTGCTGGAGCAAAACAAACTGCTGATTACAGAGCAACGTGTCGTGCTGCTGCAATCACTGCGGGAATTAAACTTTTTTTAAAAGCTGACGCTGTAAATGCTTTCATACCCAACAGCCATCTCTGTTTGAGTCTTTTTTTATTGTCTCCTGGGGGAGACGTGTTTATGGAAACCAGCTTGGTGTGTCTCTAAGTCTATATTTGAGCCACTTTAGTCCGGGTTAACCCAAGTGAGAGATGGATCAAAGCTTTTATCTCAGTCCAGGTAACTTTATATCGCAATAATGTTGGGAATAATCTTGGAAATTAAACTGGTTAACTCTTAACCAAGAATGTTTCTTTATGGCACATTGACACAATAGCTCTCTGTACTATTTCAGCTTGTAGGTGCCATGCCATTGTTCCGACGGCTCATTAAACCTCCTGTTGTCCTTGGGTCAAATTTGGCCCCTTTAAAAAATGTGTATATCTGAAATATGGGTTTCTTTTTAACCAAATTACCACAAAAAATGGATTGGATTCCTTCCAACGCTCTTTGCAAATACAATTGATCCCTTTCATTCCTGACTAAACTCATCTGTACGTTCCTCTGATCTTGACTATTAGTCAAAATAGTTAATCGTTTGTCTTTTTTAACTCAAATATTAGGTATAATTCAATATAAATGAGGGTTATTGACCATGAATTCCAAACTGTAGTGTAAAACTAGTGGTAGTACGGTGGTGTTAGTGAAAACTTAAAAACAATGTGTGAAAAGGGACAAAAATGTCAAATATTTGTCAATTTTTGACCCGGGAAAACAATACAAGGGCTAATCCGGTGTCCAAATGTTACCAAAAATGTAGCCATTTGACTGACCGTCATCACAGAAACAAACGACAAATGAGGCTCCGTTTCTTCTAACCTGACGCGACCAGATGATTTGTTACACAGAACGATCTGAGAAGCCGACATTGGAAACTCTTCGTGAACGGACAGGCATATTCAAGAAAATACCTGGAAGGTGATTGGATGAACCATCTGTTTGTTTATTTGGATCCCCATTAGCTTTAGCATACACTAAAAGCTATTCTTCCTGGGGTCCTACAATCTTTCCTTTGACACTTCATTACATACACAAATCATACAGTTAACGCAATTAATACCAAAAAAAAAGATGTCTTTTACATCTTCCATTGTTGAACGAAGAGTCGTAGCCATCACACACACGCAATCAAGAAGCTTGACCAGATGGATTTTGTAGTGACATGTGATTCTGTGAGAATCCAAGTTGTGCTCCTCCATGGCACTCTCCCAATGCTAAGCACTACCTCTGAGTGGCTTACCCTGATATTTTTTGCCTAACCATAACCAATCCCTCTCCTTGTGCCTGAACCCTAACCAACCCAACCAATGAATACAATTAGTAAAACTACAAACTCTCCAACTATAAATGCAATATTTGAGTAACAAACCACAGCCTCTGCAGTGGTTTTGAACAGAGTACATGCTCTCCGTTCCTTTCATCTCTGGTTTCAGCGACGTGCTTAAGACAGTGACTGTGTGGGACGTTTATCTCAGAGAGCGGCCGTCCCTGGTGGATCAGCTCTTTCGTGCTCCTGCAGCTGCTATTGTGTGTTCAGAGGGTTGATAAGCTGTGCATTGTGTCCCTGGCATATATAGGTCATGCTCGTGTTGTTCTGCCTCCTCCCCATTCTACTGTACTGTCTGCATGTGTGGGTATGTGTCACTGTTTTCTCAACAATATACAACAGCAGCAGTGCCAGATCCCCTTCAGCCTCTCCGCTATTTCTCTAACAGCCTGAATGCAAGACATTGGACAGGACCAGATAGAGCTGATTAATCGTCAATGATATCCCAAATCTATTTGATTCCCAATTCACAAGGTCCCGATTCAATATCAACTAGGTTACTTTTGCTATAGTGGCCATGTCTGACTATACCTTAGACTATAAGCCCTTAAACTTAGCAAAACAAGCCAGGTGTGAATGCAACCAAGAAACATAAAGCTGCTTCTTGTGGTATGTGTACAGCGACATGACGCAAACACTATACGCAGAGGGTCTGATCGGTGAGCCACGCACCTCCCAAGATTTTGTAACAATGCGGACGGGGTTGCAGAGACTGCGTTGTAATGATTGGCTACAGGAGAGAAGAAATCCGTTCTTGGAGCTGCTCTGACCGCAGTCAGTATGAAAGACCAGACGGTTCACGGCGATCATGTGCTCTGTCCGCAGCGCCCCGACCACACTAAATGCAACAAGCATAAATCAGCTTTGGGACATATGGGGGATGGTTTAGGATTACCTTCCACGGCAGCTGGATTCTCGCAATTTCACGCTAGAAAACACTGGATAACATGTCACACAAAAATCCATCTTTTTTTTATTTAATATTTTTTGGGCAAATGATGACGTGAAACGGGAGAGAGGTGGAAAGACATGCAGCTAAGAGCCGCAGGTCGGAGTCAAACCCAGGCCCGTTGCGTTGAGGAATAAACCTCTACACATGGGCGCCCGCTCAACCGAGCTATCCGGACGCCCACGAAAATCCATCTTGTCAAACTTCAAGTAACTGCGTTTGTGTGTGAACAGCAGTGGACCTGACCAACCAGCGTCCGCTGATGAGCTGCTACTACTACTACAGTCATGGTTTACGTGTGCGGCGGCGGCGACTGTTCATTCGAAACAACAATGGCAATAAAAATAAGTGCAAAAAAGTAAAGAAGTTCTCCGAGAATCTCTTAAATCCAAGCTAAGTTGCTATTGGAACTCAAGTTTCCCTAACCTAATTGATATTGAACCGGAAATGTTATCAAATCTAGACTTTGTAAATCAAATTGACTCGGGAAATCCGTGGCGATACCCAGTTGCAATATAAAACATTTAGCAGTTCTTCTTAAGTATCATTGTTGACATGCGTTTTAAAACCGTGGGTTTCCACGCATCGTGCTGTGTTGGTTTATGACCTGTTTGCTGCGATGTGTTAGGCAGCAGACTGAAGAATGTGTCGCCCTGCTGCTGCTGCAGTGTAGTCTGAGAGCAGAAACATGCCTCTATATGGAGACGAGTCCGTCAGGGACTCACAGGCTCCTCTAGCCACCGACGCTAGAAGTCCAGACGATTCATCTTGGCACAGGGACTCAACTCCGCGCACACACACACAGGCAATGACTATCCTTTCTTTTCGCTTCCTGAAGTGAAGATGAATTATGCATTTTATCGGATGGCAAGAGGCCTGTCAGACTCTGCATAATCACCCAGCAGCTCTGTGAGGCTGCAGCGCACATCCATCATCTGCAGGTAGAAAGAACACATTCTGCTCACGTTGCACGTTTTTCGGGGGTTACATTTTTACAAAAAGAAACCTTTATGTATTTATGTTTGTATGTATTTGTACACATCGAAGGCCATTTAAAACATTTGAAAATGAGTGATATATTGACTTGTGGATTTGGTTCAACTAAAAACTAGAACTGGTGACGAAGTCAAAGAGACTGAAGGCGATCAGTTATCCAGACAAGTATGCATCAACACCCAGACAACACATGCCACAGGTAAGAGTCAAACAGACCACAACTGAAAGCTGAGCTCTGGGAATAATGACTAACGAGGTGCAGCTGGGCAGCCAGGTGAAGACAACTGAAGCAGAAACAGACGCAACCGGGACTAAACTAAAGACTTAAATCAGGGGGACCAAAGTCTGTTTAGCACATTTTCAAATTTCACCAAAGTTGAACAAAAACTGTGCATATTAAATTCCCCCCCCATGATGAGCAAATCCACTAATTTGGGCAATTTCATCAAAACATTTTTTAAATGTTGGTGTGACTACAAGGTACTTCTAAAACATATTTGGCAATTATGAAACATAAGCATTAAAAGACACAGTCACAGTATAGTTGCAATGTTGGGGTTTACTGCTCACTCAATCACTCACTCTCAATAACATTTAGAGGGAAATTCTCCGGGATTGTACTCAGTGACAGGCGCTTGCTGTGAAGTTGGCTCAGGAAAAGATCATGATTGCTTAGGTTAAAAGGTTAAGTACGTAAATTAAGTCCGTTGTGTATCTTATGTTAAGTACCTGACAAACAAAGTGAGTCAAGAAATATTTAGCTAATTTTAATCCAGCTCTGTGTCATGGCAGTGTGGGCAGTGTGTTTTGATGAACCATGTTTGGCTTGCCTCCGTGACGCAAGTGCACGGGGCTCGCCACGGAGGTCTGTCGTCATCTACCGGATGATGTGAAATGATCTCGGCAGACCTCCGCTACTCCGCTTCTTTGTGCACTGGTGCCAAAAAAGGGAGGTTTAACACCTTTCATCTAAACACACTGCCCACACAAAGATGACACAGAACTGAATTAAGATTGGCAAAGCATTTCTATTAGTAAGTATGTAGTAAATATGCCCTTTGCGAACTTTGAACTCAGACTTTGATTAGAAATGTATTTGTCATACGTCAGAAACAAATGTAACCCGGGACACAATACGTTTCCCTTGAAACGTAATTGAATATGCAGTTGTATGTTGTATGGGAACGTAATTTTTGTTTATAGAGCTGGACTGGGAGTTTCTTACGGTCTGAATGTTTTTTGTTTTTTTCCAGTCGGCAACCCGGTTTCTGTGGTTGAAATACAGAAAATGTTCCTAGGTTCCTTTGCTTCTGGAAAAGTTCCTTTCATTGAAAAGGGCGTAGTGATTGCAGTAAAGGAGGAGGAAGGGCAGATGCCACTTTGGATTAAGATGTAAAACCGGAGAGCCCTCATGTCTGACTGTATCATGATGGAAAAGTGCTCTATGCCAGTGAATTGCTGCTTTGGTTTGAATTTGGGGTGACTGTTAATAATTGTGTTTGTTAATGGAGGATCTCTGAAGTCATTAGGTAAGGTAAAGATATTTTATTGTCATGTACACATACATGTAACGAGATTCAT
Organism: Percina caprodes; assembly: GCA_013375575.1. Taxonomy (NCBI): domain Eukaryota; kingdom Metazoa; phylum Chordata; class Actinopteri; order Perciformes; family Percidae; genus Percina; species Percina caprodes. The sequence continues at coordinate 577,518 of JABXJD010000102.1, forward strand.
TCTCTGCATTTAACCCATCCCTCAAGGGAGCAGTGGGGGACCAAGTCCAGATCTCAGCCAGTGCCTTGATCAAGGGCTGCTCCTCTAGAGACTGAAAAGTAGAAAGATAAATGGGAGATTAGTTTTGTGTTGGGTTATGAATAAGTTACCTTGGCTTTGAGGTGTTGACTTTGATGTTGGCGTTTGCAGAGAAGAGTCTTGGTTATCTGGAAGTCAGAGTGGGCAGATGAAGGTTTGGTAAAGTGGAGTAGCAGATAAGGATCTCCCAGCACCCTGCAGACAGATAGAGGGCTTCCTTCTTTCAGAAATGCGGCAGACTTTTTGTTGCCCTAGTTTTTGTTCCCTCCTCCCACTCACCGTCTCTGTGTTTCTTACTCATCTCTTCTGATTTCTGTCATTGTATGGATTCTCAGAGGCGCTGACATTATCTATTTGCCACAAACTCACTCAAGAATGCAGTAGTTGGAAACAAGTTGTTTCCTTTTCCATCTTATTTCCCATGTACATGCACATGTCTGCCTACAGGAATGCAGATTGTGAACCATTTGGACATATAGCTACAAAAAGTAAAGCACTGTACTGTTTGTTATTAGTCCACAAATGTATTGCTGTCAGCGTGTTGCTGTATAAGAGCGCTTTGGACCGCATAGGGAGGATGTTTGGCTCTAGTCGTTTCGGTGTTGTCATGGCATAGTCTTTAACGATGATGTTCCACTTCCAAGATTGCCGCCGGATGTCCGTCCCCTTCCTGTTTCTTTAAGTCGGTGTTCTAACCTCTGGTGCATTTCTGAGGACTATGGTTACCTGGTCCTCAGATCTCTGCAGGGTAAATCCAGACAGTTGACTAGACTATCTGTCCAATCTGAGGTTTCTGTTGCACGACTAAAACTACTTCTGAACGTACACATGTTCCACCAAAACAAGTTCCTTCCAGAGGCTATTTAACAGAGGCACACGGGCATCATATTTGTAATCCATGGCTCAATTCAAATGGTATCAAAAATAATTGTTCTCTCTTTCCAAATTAAAGTCCCAGGGGTCCATTGGAAGGACACACAGTTATTTCTGAAACCACAGTAGGCAAATTATTCAGTGGGGTCAGAAATATTCAGTTCTTTTACTCATTAAAAGTTACATTTTATGTAAGTAAAAGTCTTGCATACAAAGTCTTAAAGGTCCCATGACATGGTGCTCTTTTATATAGACCTTAGTGGTCCCCCAATACTGTATCTGAAGTCTCTTTTATATAGACCTTAGTGGTCCCCCAATACTGTATCTGAAGTCTCTTTTATATAGACCTTAGTGGTCCCCTAATACTGTATCTGAAGTCTCTTTTATATAGACCTTAGTGGTCCCCTAATACTGTATCTGAAGTCTCTTTTATATAGACCTTAGTGGTCCCCTAATACTGTATCTGAAGTCTCTTTTATATAGACCTTAGTGGTCCCCTAAAATATCTTTTCCAAAATTCAGCGTTGGTGCAGACCTCTTAGGGAGCCAGATTCTAGATCGGCCCATCTGAGCTTTCATTTTCTCCTGGATACCCAGGGCTCGGTTTACACCGATCGCCATTTCTAGCCTCTGGGGGGCCACAGGCAGGCTGGGGGAACACATATTAATATTAAAAAAACCTCATAAACTGGTGCTGTTGGCGTCCGGTGATGTTCCCACACAGAAGCTTGAGTAAAGATAATTACGTCTACTGAAGAGTCTGTTATGTTTTTGTCATCCTCTGTGTCCTCCTTGGCTACTAGCAACTGTGTGGAGGAGGAGGGGGGGTGCGCGATGACAGAAGGATTGTATCATGTAGACGTGCCAACATTTTTGTTGTCATTACTTAGAATTCCTCATGGGGGAGACAGAAACTAAACGCTATAGCTTTAAGTTGAAAGTTGACGCAAGCTTTGCAGTTGCGCTCCAAACTTTCTCGATTGCAATCCCAGGCTGTTGAAGCACTCATGAAACCTCGAATATGAATTGAAATGGGCCTACACAGCTTCAACATGGGAAAAAACTGAAATATGCAGACAGACAATTAAAGCAACTTAACATTAAAAAAACATATTTGACTCAGCTTAAATTCTTTCAGGAAGACCTAACTCTTAATCAACGTTCTACCGTACTCGAATCAGCTGTTGGAGGCGTTCACCTTCCTGCTAAGCCAATCAGAATCGTACACAATGGCAAGAGTCCCAACCCTGCTTTAAATCAGTTTCTCCCTGTGCCATTCAGCTGTCGTTGCAGGCAAAGAGTGCAACCCCCCCCCCCCTTTCACCTCCAGTCATCTACTCCAGCCCACCGGTCCGGAGCCTCCTTCGGTCTGGTCTTCGGGCTCCTTCGTCACCACCACCGGTGTCTAGATTCCATCTGGGGGTCTGATGGTTCTCTACCCCTATATAGATATAGGAAATATTCATATAGCGATGGAGTCTAATTGCCAAAGACTTTGTACATTTTATTGAGCTGTATAATAAATCTTATTTGCATATCTGCAAACATGTCTCTCCTGATTGAAATGTGTTGAGAGTAAGGAGAGACATCTCTGACTGGGACTGTAGTTAATCATACTGGTTTTTATGACTGCGGCTGCTAAGCAACCTGCTGCTAAAAAAACAAAACTGGCACCACAATCTTCTAAATCTGCTCCGATAAACTGCATCTGTTTAGATAATGGTGGTCAAATTTGACCAGAGGACAACAGGAAACATGAAACGGCTTTAGGGATCAGGACACCAGAGACAGCCGACAGCAACCAGGTCACTTAAAGTGCGTGAAAACACACACACACACACACACACACACACACACACACACACACACACACACACACACACACACACACACACACACACACACACACACACACACACTTTATGGGTCTCTCTGTCTAATGGCTTTACGGCCTGTTTCTGGCACACCTGGTCCTGTTCCTCTGCTATTAAAACACTTTGATCCTCTACCTTTTGCAGGTGAGGCCTTTGCAACAGGAGGTATGTTCCTCTCAGGTCTCTCACCTCCTTGACAAACCCTGAGAATTGTTTTTTTTAACCTCTGTTTTCCAAAAAAGTGCTGTCACTGCGGCTGACGATTGATTAACAACAAAAGATCTAAAAAACAAACAAATACTAGACTGATCTGATGCATTTTTTTATAGTAAGTAAATTTTTTCTCTCCAAATTTTTAAAACACTATTTTACAAACTAGGCTGGTTTTTATAAAAAACAATTGAAGGCTTTTACAGTCATTGTACTTAACAATACTACGAAATTAGGAGCGCTACTCCATTGGGTGCATACAATAAATAAGCAAAAAAAGCAATGATCAGGTTAGTGCAAGTATCAAAGTGTAGGAGGTGACAGTGAATAACTAGGTTTGTCTAACTACTAATTTGTTTAAGGATACTATTGCATTTGGGAAGAAGCTATTTTTAAATCTGGTGGTCCTAGATTGTATGGACCTTAACATAAAATACACAAAACCACATTCCTGAACTGCAAAATATCTCTTAACTATATATATATAGAGAGAGAGAGAGAGAGAGAGAGAGAGAGAGAGAGAGAGAGAGAGAGAGAGAGAGAGAGAGATCTCTTAACTATACACACACACACACTGTATACACAACTATATGTTGCAAAATGACCAACCAAAACTACATCTGGCATTATCAACCCACCAAATGGCACACACTTCATTCATTTAGTACCCGATCTTTGTCTAAACTACACACTGTTGGGCCCAATGAAAGCACTCTCATCTTTAGTATGCTTTGCCATAATACTAAAATAGTTCAAACTGTAGAAAAATCCTCAGATTGTGCACAGAAATATTTGCAAGTACACACACACACATGCTGTTTACACGCACAGCAGATATATTCATTTTGGACTGGACAAAAATATGCTCACAAAAAAACAGTGAACTGAAAGAGAAAATTGCAGAAAAAAAGGCAAGAAAAATACTTCGGCGGCATCTTCCATTGTTGTAAATAAAAAAAGGGAGCTTTTCATAGTGAACAGGAAGTAAGATACCTGATTGAAGTGGTAACAATTAACCATTGAGGGTTTTGGCCAAGTCTCTCTCTCTCTCTCTCTCTCTCTCTCTCTCTCTCTCTCTCTCTCTCTCTCTCTCTCTCTCTCTCTCTCTCTCTCTCTCTCTCTCTCTGGGATTGGACAAAGTCTTGTGTGACAGGCTAGAGATCTTCTCAAATGGTATATGAGGAGCTGCAGAAGTCTAGTTTATGCTCAATTTGTCTAAAATAAACTGCCTATTTCAGGTTTAAGTGTATTTGGTTTGGTGTTCTATTTAAATCTCTGGTTATGTCTGAACTCTCCTGACTAGATACATGTCCTGACTTGATACAGTCATTCACAGCTGGCGTAAATTGTGTAATTTCACATCAAAATGTGGCTGTAAGCCTTTTCCTCAAGAGGATCTACTGCTCTTCTTCCCCTTTTCATTTCCACTTCACTATTTTGTTGTTCTGCTACTTGAAATACACCCTGAAATGCAAAGTGTTCTGTGTCAGAGGCCCATGTGTTTGCTGTGGTGACATGTGATGTTTAGTGGACCTGACAGCAAAGTCTCAAATTCCTGACACGTGGAAAATCTCTTGACAAAGACGTTCCTGTCACAACCCTCTCCCTGACTAAGCGGTCAGATTCTCAAATGATACTTGTAAACCTAATCGTTAACAACCAACAGGCTTCTTTAACATGTCTTCTTTTTTTTCCAAGATGTAAAAGCAAGAATAAATTTCCTTGTATGAAACATACTGAAAATGAAACTCCTTCACATTTAGATTCAACTCATCCTGCACCGAGTCAGGAACTCCCTGTTTCCCTAACACCTGTTTCGTTAACGTTGTTTTACGGGTCCCATAGTTTGACAACTTCCTTGAAAAAGGAACTGGTATGTCATTGCAAATTCCTAATGAGGTTCCTGGTAAATATGACGTATTTGGTACTAATTTGAAGGAAAACGGAGATGCTATTCACTTGTTAGCGGAGTGAGGGCACCAATTTAACATATCAACTGGCGTGCCACGACCGAGCCCAATCGCTGCAGAACTTTACAACTTTGGCCATGTCTGACATGTGTGTCACAGTTTTTCATGAGTTTTCCAGCATTTCAAAGCCATTCAGAAGTGTGATTGCGCATCAGATAAACAATAATAATCATTAAAAAAAACTAAAGGTTCCTCACCATTTCAGGGACTGTTGGGCGGATTGGACATGGACCAAAGTAAAAAAATCAAAGTACACTTCAAATGGTCATTTCTGATCGTGCTGATGTTTCTTAAAGGAGAACTTTTTTTACGTTAATCTTGATCGCTATGAACATGCGAGTACTTTCGATTGAACAAACCCCGGCCCGAATCGGTGCAGGCAACACGGAGTATCTGCAGCTACGTGTACAAGCTCCCACTGAGTTAAAACGGCAGCTATCGGGGCCAGTTTTAGAGTGTCTTTTGTGCCTCTTAACAGACACAAAATGCAATTAAAATGTCTGTGCAGCATGAACAGGGCCCTTACGGAACATCAAGATGTGTTTTCAACTCAGACATTGTTCAAATTCAACCTATCCTGCCGGTAGCTAGCTTGCCCTTTTAGCTGCTACCTGCCATTCGTGATAGTTAAGCGTGATAAGTTCAGTTGTAATCATCACGCAGCAGTTCTGTGTGTATTTGTAGCTCATCCATTTTGTGTGTGATGGTTCTATCTGGTGTTGGGGAGTCGGAGGCTTGGCAGCGTCGATCTGTGTGCTAGTTCCCTTAGCCGGGCTAGAAAATGGGGAAGGTACCTGAACTTTCTGGAGGGCTCCTAAGAAGCTTTGTGCTGGGGAGAGACGTGATGGGCTTATTGTTTTGTCACTTAAACATATGTTCATTTGGTTTACAGATGTTTTAAAAAAAATTGTTTTATTGAACTGAATAATTATGGTTATATTAGCTTGTCTCGATTTTTCTTTGGGTGGGTGGCGTTTATGAATGGGGGTGTTCGGGGGGAGGGGATGTGTTCATGTAGTACATTGTGTTCATGTTGTTTTAAGCTCAATGTTGCCCCCATTCATGGTCAATAGACTTAATTTATATGAAATTAGACCTAATTTCATATAAATGAAGTCTGACCGTGAATGCAAAAAAATAAGTTGGAATGAAGTTGGCTAAAGCTGTAACGCAAGGTTATAAATGATACTTTTCTGTGTTTTATAAACAAGCAGACCAGACCAGGACGAGGGAGGATAACACAAGGGTTTTAAAAAAAATAGATAATCACAATATAGGTTCCTGAATGTCCATTGCCTGGCACGTTCATGTTCAGGCCCTGATAAAAGTTCCCGGGATCTCGGTGAGATCACATATTAGTTTTGAACCGTCCTAGCTCCCTGACGATTGCTCTGTCTGAGTTTTCACTGTGTGGGAGAAAAACACGGCATCACTGCTGCCTGTTAGCTGATGTGGGGGATGGGTGAGGTCAAAGGTCAAATCACACTGTGGCTCAGCCTGGCAGAGTAAACACAAGCCAAACCTAGCAGCCACTTGTGTTTCTGTTTCAAGTCTGTGGAGGAGTGTTGAACATTAACCGTTTTAAATGTTTGGGCAGATTGTGAGTTCAGCGTTAAGGACTGCAGAGTTAACACGCAGTTCTGTGTTCCTGGGGGCCGTTTGAACGTTAACTACAAAGTCTTGTGGTACTAATTGATTTGATTTGCACTAATAAGCCCCAGAACGTTTTTCATATGGTTCGCAAAAACATGGGCTCTCTCGTGAAATCCCTGAAATGACAGCAGCTTGTAATTGACTTAAGAGCCATTTTGGTTTCCAATGCTCATCTAACCACGATCCCTCTCGAGCTGCGATCTATTAAAAGTTCACATGAACGGGGCTGTTTTGAACTTAATTGTATTAAATGACATGAAGGCTGCAAACCAGAAGAAAGGCTCGTTAACGACATCTGGTAATGAAACTACATCAAAAAACGTGAAACGTCACATTTCAATTTATGTTGGGTTACAGAGATTTGAAGAAGACAAATTAAACATGTCTTTTATCTACGTGGGGTGGTACTTTTATTCGGAAAGACGTGACTATTCTCCTGGTGAGAGAAGAATTTGCGTCATGCCTGCATGATGAAAGAAATCCTAAAATTTTGAAAGTTTGAGGAAAATACAGTATACCAACGTAATGATCATAGGTTTAGGTGTCTTACACTGTTCTGTGGGAGTGAGGATGTCGGCAGGAAGTCATCCTTCATCAATGAATATAACACGTCCGTTTCCCCAGATGAACTCGGCACAGTGTCCGACGAAACAGGTCCTGTTCAATATTATTCAAATAAAATACCAAATTTTTCAACATAAAATGTAAGTGAATAAAAATAAATAAATGTAAATCTCCTTTTTTCTTCCTTTTTTCTTTAACATCAAAAGACCCCATTGAAGGGGTCGGGTGCAGGAGGCAGAGGTGCTCATGGGTGATGTGGTGGAGAAACATGTAAACCTGTGTGTGTGTGTGTGTGTGTGTGTGTGTGTGTGTGTGTGTGTGTGTGTGTGTGTGAGTGAGAGAGAAACGGAAAAAACATTTACAGCTGAAAGTTAGATTCTGGATAGATTTAATTGTAGATTGTTTACTTGGGTTGATCCTACGTCCACCCCCATTTAACATACAGTATCTTATTTCTAATATATTTCTATTTAAAATATTACCAATTTTCCACAACACTATACATCCCTCATTATTTCTGATTCACGCGCTTCCAGTACTATTCTAGCTGTCAAGTATGCATTTGTTTAGACCCACGACGTCAAAAAATCCACTTTATTTTGATGTCTACAGCTGTAGAAAGCACAAGCCTTTAAAACCTTTAAAATATATATATATAGAGAGAGAGAGCCCTGCCACTCAGGGGACTGAAAGCTGCTAGGTCCTAAGATTGCCGGAGTTTTCCCTTTCTCACATGTAGCACACAACAGGAGATTGTCCGTCTGTGTCAGACGCGTTCTCAGTTCTTGGAAATCCTCCGTTTGGTTCAGGCGAGTCTCGCGTTGCCAGTACTTCCTCCACAGCGCTGTTAAAGAGGGTCTGGCTAGTCCACACAGCATTCTGGGATGTATGAAAAAATACCCTGGTTTATTGGCATTACTTTAACCCTTATGTTGTCCTCGGGTCAAATTGACCCGTTTTCCTATATCAATGTTCTTTTTAATTCCCCAAAATAACATGATTGATTCCACACAACGCTCTTTGGCAAGTACAAATCTCTACTTTCATTAATTTTGGGGTGTCTTATTCAATTTTATAGCATTTGGAGCATTTGGTTTTGAAATAGTATTGAGTAAAAGTTGACATATTCCAGTCTGTGATTATGCATCAACATCCATTCCTTTAATTTTAGTCTAAATAATTCCTAATTTCTGCTTTTCTAACTCAAACATTAGGTATAATTTCCTATAAATGAGGTTTATTGACCATAAATTCCAAAAATAACTGTAAAACTAAAGTTAATAAGTTAGTGTTACGTAGTGTTAAATGTCAAAAAAAGTGGCAAACATTGAAAAAAGTGTCGAAAAAAGGGATAAAAACCTGAGAAAAAGTTAAAAACATCGTTAAAAAGCGTCAACTAAAGTGTTTACGGGAAGACAACACAAGGGTTAAACCAATCACATTCGTGGACAAGGAGACGACCAAGCACGTATCATTGACACTATGACAAAGTCACCTGACCAAGCGTCCATATTTAACTAGATGGGAGTGAGAATGTGTTGGGCTCACTTTTCATTGGGAGTTTTTCTCAATCAACCCATTTCCGCACCTGCACAGAAGAATAATTTGATGTAAATTCAAAAGAAGGTTCTAGTACAAAAAAAGTTAAATTCTTATGTGCAATTCATGAGATAAAAGATCGACGCTTGGTGTCGGTGTATCTGTCCAGTATCGCCACGGTAATGATCGCGATACTTTGCATGTATCGGGGTTTTTGTCCCGCTTCTACTTTTCATGCGATTTAAATAATATAGAATGACTCCAGACTTATCAGCAGAATCCTGTTTATGAAATGCTTTTCTAACCCTGTCAATGCTTTATCTGTAGCTTCTTATGTCTTTTCCCTTCAGGACTCAAGTCCTTTTAAAAAGCAGTTATGCAAGGTGAAAATTAAAGTCCTCTCCGTTTTTCTAACAGTGTGACAAACTGAGATTTCTGTGCGAGCCTGTCAGCATGCGAGTGGGAAGCTCACAAGAGGAGGCAAAGCTTTCATTAGAGCTGTGTTTATGATATCAGCCGGAAACTCGGTGGTCAGCTGCCCGAGAGCGGAGACAACTCCAGCTTTGTTTGGTCTCACAGGGATTGAGTTGTCTGTCAGTTTGTTGGAGGAAGTCCTCGACTCAGCTGCTATACAAACATAGCGTTGCTACAGCAACAATGACTCTCCCGAATGACACATGGATGTTCTGCCTTGTCACATCTAAGGTTAAAGTCCGGTTAGTCTGGCTCGTCCACAAAGCATTTTGAGATGGGGGATAAATGTGCTCTGGTTCATTGGCACTTCACTAAACCAATCACAATCATCTCGGCCGTGCTAAACTCTGGACTGTATCCAGATCTCAAGAGAGAATCTGGCAGTCGTGGTCTTGATGTTAGAGAAGAGAGCTTGTGACTGGGAGGTCGTCAGGTCAATCCCCAGACCAACAGGATAAAATCTGGGTGGGGAAAGTGAAAGAGCAGTGCTTGTCCCCTCCTTCATTACCACCACGGAGGTGCCCTTGAGCAAGGCCCTTAACCCCCAACTGCTCCATCTGTGTGAATGTGATTAGGGTGTTCCTGCAAAAGAGAGGCTGCCTCTCAGTGAGCCTCCCCTGAATAAATAAAGATAAAATAAAAATAAAATAATCAGAAGGGACGAGCAACAAAGCACATTATCTGAATGAAATTTGTACACACTACTCGTAGATTACTATGTAAGGTGAACAGCCTATTTCTATTTCTGTCTCATACTACACAGCTGTGCGGTGTTTATGTCTAATAAGCCTTCACACATATGGTATTATTATCTTAAACAGGATTTACTGGATGAATTTGCATGGAGGCAGCCACTTGTTCTCTTAACGTAGAGCTATTTTCAGTCTGAACACCAGCTGCAACATGCGTATTCTGACTATTTGAGTCTCATTGGGATAAACCAGTTTGGAGAGCGCCGTCTTCATGGTTAACAGAAACCAACGTTGACCTTTGGTTGAAAGTATGTTTTATTCGGTTGGGGTGTTGGATGGTTCAAACACAGGACTTTCGCACAGGAGACCGGAGTTCGTGTCCCGTTCTTGTCCCGCGTGTCAGTTAAATGTACCAATCGTGTCTAAATATGACGCCAAAGGGCTGGGCATTAGTTCCAAGAGCATTAAACAGTCCCGACCAGATGCATAACGGAGACTTTTTGCGTCAAAAACAAACGCTGAAGGACCAAGCGTCGCTTTTTGACACTATGGGAGAGAGAACGTGTTGGATGGATTGTAACCTTTCCAGTAGAAGCTCAGTTTTTTTTTAATGTTAGTGCGTGTGTATGGATTTTTTCGGCCACAAGGTAACGGGTTATTACTTATTACTTACAGCCAGCTTTACCCCACTGATCACTCACTAAAATGAATTGAGTTGCATTTTGTTGCAAACGTGCTTTCATGCTTCTTTTTTTAATTTTATGAATAAGGAAAAGATTTCTGCTTATCAAAGATGTAAGACCGAGCAGCTGATGTTCACAGTATACGGACATTTCCACCCTGATGAGGTGCAAATGGGGGCAAAGACACACAGGTCTTCATCAGGACATTGTTATTCAAAGCAGCGCAGTAACTTTACATGTGAAGCTCGATATCCATATTTTATCTTCATGCGCTTACTGGCTGGCGTCTCTGCTCCCATCCGATGTAGATCTGCATTTGCCTGATCGCATTCGAGCCTGTTGTCTTTCTGCTGAGAGTTTAGGAAGTTGCCATGGTAACGCCCAGCATGTGGAAGAGGAAGAGAGCATTAAACCGCTAAAACGTGTGATTTCCAAACTTCACATCTCTGCGATGATATCAAGAAGTCATTATCACATCCCAGTGGGGGGGGTTACCGTGGCGGGTTCTGGCCGTTAGCCAAAGGAAGAGGAACCAGCAGCTTTCGGTCCCCAGAGCGGCAGGGTTGGTAACACTTTATAATAACCATCATCATCTTTGAGTTAATTTTCATTTAACTGTTAGCAAATTGTATTAAATATAAGTAGTGATGGCCCGATGTTTCTAACACTTTAAGGGTTACTAGTCTATAAACAGTGTAGGGTTATTATAAAGTTGCAACAGATGATTATAATACCTTGTTAAATAGTTAATAAATACTTTGTAAACCATCTATAAGTATTATCTGGCTGCTATTGTGAAGTGTGACTGTATTTCATAGTTACACAAGTACAATTGCTTTACCAAGCAATGATACATTTCTTGCCCTTCATTAAATTATATAAAAACATTTTATAGATATAAAGTTTTTATGTAATTTTTATGTGTATACATATATCACAAGTTTCTCAATTTAAAAGACCACATTACCACATTACCCATGAGCACCTCTGCTTCCTGCACCCGGCCCCTTCTATGGGGTCTTTAGATGTGAACAAAACAAAAGCAAGGAGAAAAAAGATTTACATTATTTTATGAAAATTTAACATAATTGACTAAAAAAGTAAGTGATACTTTTTTAGTCAATTATGTTAAACTTTCATTCTTTCATTCATTGAACATTAGACGGGACCTGATTCGTCGGACATTGTGCCGAGTTCATCTGGGGAAACTCTGATGAAGAATGACTTCTTGCCGACATCCTCACTTCCACAGAACAGCGTAAACCTATCATCATTACATCGGAGACAAAACAGAACTTCTAACCTTAACCCTTTTATGTGACCCAACGTGACAAAGACCGTGTTCCACTTCCTAAAAACAACCCGCCTGCTCTGCGATTACGGCTTCATGCATTTTCCCCGTACTCTACATACTGACTGCTGTGCAAAAAAGAGGATTTCCCACAAATCATGACTTGTTACAAACACGTACTAATGGCCACAGCATAAAACCGGCTCCCACACATTCACTAATCAGTAAGAAACGGTGTGTGGGGGGATAATGAAACACACCGCTCCGGCTCAAACAGCCGGAACAAAGATCTGAGGTCACGTTGGGAGGGCAGGGGTGGATTAAAGGGCCACTGAGTCGCTCCCCATCAATTGTTTGGGGATGAAAGCAAAGAAAGGCATTCACATAGCAACCAGTCAGCTGGTTCCCGTCCAGCTGTCTGTGGCTGTTGGGCTGTTTCAGGGATATAGGAATGTCATGCCTGCCCCCTCCTATCCATAGGGCCGGCACTTGTTTGGCAGCCAGCCATCCCCCCTCCACATTAACATGAAAGACAAAGACGGACGGCGAGAGGGCAAACTGTTGGCAGTCCAAACTGGAGGCGTTTTCTGGTTGTTGCCAGATTCTGTCAGGATTTGTATAATCTTTAATCATGTTTCTGTTATGGTTTAGGTATTTTGCTTTGTTTTGTGTGCCTTATTATCTGGTATTTTGGTTCTGTCTTGTCTCCTTGTGCAACTTTCGGTCTGTATATTATGTCCTAGTTTCCTCCCTGGGGCCTATTGCACAAAACCAGGATTAGGGATTAAGCCAGGATATTCAAATTATCCTGGATAAATTTAGCTTTGACTTGGTTACACGAAACCAGCCAAGTAACCATGGAGATGTATTCTTTGCAGCTAGCCTGGTCCAGAGCAGGCTAACAGCCGGGCTAAGATTAATCCTGGAGTCTCATGTGTTAAATCAGCTGCCGCTCTGATCCCAAATAAACGTTTAATTTATTCCGTTGTCTTCTGCATGTGTCCTGCTTTATTTTTATTAACATGCATTATTTGTCACTGTTGTCACGAGTTTTATTTAAATCCTATCCTACTATTGCAGTTGTTTAGATGGTTAGAAATGGTTGCACTGGCACCCAGATGCGGCTTGGCAATCGGGAGAGTCCAGGTGGGACGGTAGTGTGTCGAGGCGGCCTGGCATGCGGCCGCTGCCCAGGGGGGCTCTACCCGTGGCCGCTGCCCAGGGGGGCTCTACCCGTGGCCGCTGCCCAGGGGGGCTCTACCCGTAGCCGCTGCCCAGGGGGGCTCTACCCGTAGCCGCTGCCCAGGGGGGCTCTACCCGTGGCCGCTGCCCAGGGGGGCTCTACCCGTAGCCGCTGCCCAGGGGGGCTCTACCCGTGGCTGCTGCCCAGGGGGGCTCTACCCGTAGCCGCTGCCTGCCGGCAGACCTGTACTTCACATCAGTGTCCACTCTCTCTGTAAAAGTAGAGACGAGCGGCGCGGCGTCCGTGGTCTGTGCAGCTTCAGGTTTATACAGGACGTGCTCCGGAGATTAAGTGGGACAATGCAGCGATATTCCCAGATGATGATGATAATGGCAGAACGGTCAGAGACCGATACATTCATGGTTTAATTTCCTTGTTGCTTTTTCTTCTCTAATAAAGGATAGTTTGTGTTACTCCTTAATATGTAGGCCTAATGTTTTTTTATGTTAGCTTACTTTGGTCTCATAACCTTCTCAATAAGTCTCACATCACTGGACCAATAACGTGGCCTATATACGTATATACTGTAGATTACATTCATCACAATGGGAACCCCACAATGCTTCTTCATCTTTTTATTTTGGTGCTGTCACTTGTCAGAAGAATAAAAAAAAAACATGAATATTGTTTTCCATATATGCTCACAGCGTGTATTGAAGTCACTTACTTCTTTTTCTAGGTTTTGTCCCATTCTGTTGGTTCTTTATGAACATTAATTGTACAAAGATATTTATTATTTCACATAACTTATAGAGATTTGTGCATATGGTTTTGAAATTAAGCCTAGAGTCATTAGGGTACATTCCCCGAGGAACATTAATCCCCTCTGCTCACTTTTGAGGCAAAGAAAGCTAAATAACACTTTTTATTTATATATTGTGCTTTACATGGTAGGCTACTTAAGACACTTAAAAACCACATTTATTACATAAAAAACAAACATGAAACTAGCATATTTAAAGCACTTCAAACACAGTGCAGCCTACAACTTTGTAAAAATGTGGAGTGACTAGTTGGCCAAGTAGATATTTTTACATCCTTCCACATTTAGTCGGTCCGCTATAGTCTGTTGGGCTTTTTCTCTCCATTTCATAACAGCAGTATTTCCCTTTTTCCGTATTTTTCACCTCCTCGTTACTTTCCACGAGAAGCTGCTGCTCCTTGGGTGAAAGCTATGCTGCATGCGTCTCCATTTCTGCATCAGTAAATCTGTGATCGATACCGTGGTCTATTTAAGAAAGCCGTGAACGTGCACTTATCCCAGCTATCTACACCTGGCTGGACATAGCTCCACCTGTTCATCTTGGCTCGGCAAACGTGCAACCAATTAAGCCGCGACGAGCGGATCACCCTACGTCAAGCTGCACTTTTTCACTTATTATCCTGGATATTGTCATTCTACTTTCGTGCAACAGGCCCCTGGTGCCACCCGCCTTGTGTTTCCTCGTTACCCTGTGTATTAAGTGTCTGTGTTCCCCTCGTCCGTTGTCAGATCCTTGTAGTGTAGTTTTGTGTTTGTGCTAATCTCCCTGTGTCAGCGTCCTGTGTGTTTCTCTGCCTGTTTCCTCAATTTTTCCCTCGGCCCCAGTTCATCTTGGTTCTTTGTGTTTTGACCGGCTGTTTTTGGACACCTTCTGTTTGTCTGGATTTTTGTGTGTAATAAAGCTCAAGCAACATAACTTCCAGCCTGGGTCCACCATTTCCTGCACTTCTTAACAGTTCCTGTCCTCTTAACAAATCATCTATTATTGTGCCTTTTTAAATGTAATTCCTCACCAGACTGAGATGACATTTGGTGACACTCCCAATCCTCAGAGGAGTGATAGCTTGACCTTTTTTGTAGCGCTGCCATCAAGCCAAAACACAAGATTGTTTTCTTGACTTTTCATGGAACAAAATGCTTAAAGCAACTTGTTTCCGATACTTTGACATCCAGAAACTATATGACTAATGATAGGAGGTTGGGTCAACAAAGCATGTGACTTCCTGTTTCCTACCAACAGTCGATGTTACTAGATTTTGTTTTAACCATGACCACCATCTTTACCTAACCCTAACCTAGACGTTATCTAACACTGGGATCGGCAGGCTCTTCAGGGAGACTATTTTGTTGAAATCCGACTCCTAAGAGCATCGGTTTCCTTTTGTTTGCACTGATGAGCCATCTATGTGTTGTATTTTTGGCCGGATTCTGTCACAATTTGTTTAATCTTCAATCTTGTTTCCTGTCCGCTTAACAAATTATTCATTACCGCGCCTTTTAAATGTAATTTTTCACCAGACCGAGATGACATTTGGTGATACTCACAATCCTCAGAGGACATTACTAATTTATTTGGGATGAACGTTTGACCCTTTTTTGTAGCGCTGCCATCCAGTCAAAACACAAGATTGTTTTCTTGACTTTTCATGGACTAAAATGCTTAAATCAATCTGTTTACGGCACTCTGACAGCGACCTCTAGAAACCATATCAACAATGACTTTTGACATGTCACTTCCTGTTTCCTATCATCAGTCAGCATTTTTCAGAACATGTCCCCCGGCTTTGTCCAACTGTAACGGAGCAGTTTTGAGCTGAAGCGCACTAGGATCAGCAGTCTCTTTAGTGCAGTGGTTCACAAACTTTTTTTTTAACATCAGCGACCCCTAAACTGACATATTAGACCATGGACCCCTATCTGATAAGACTTGGTCCTGGGGTCCCCTACCTGATAGAAGTTTTTCTTTTAGAGGTTTTATTACAGAAGGTGAATGAAATTCTGTCAGATGTCCCTTATTTTGGTCCGATGTCCTGAATGTCCGTCCCCATCCTCTGTCTCTGTGTTGGCGTTCTAACCTCCGGTGGATTTCTGAGGACTATGGTTACCTGGTCCTCAGATCTCTGCAGGGTAAATCCAGCTAGCTAGACTATCTGTCCAATCGGAGTTTTCTGCGACTAAAACTACTTTTGAACGTACACAATCCACCCGTAATCTTTTCCTTAACTTAAGGAGCCTTGTTCATTTTATGAACTTCTGTGAGATCAGGTTGAAAAATAATATAATAATAATATCTGAGTTAACTCACCCCACATTCAGGACCAAAGGTGTCAGAAGAGCTGAATAATTAGCATGTTGTTTGTGCTTGTATGTTGTTCACAATTCTTTAACAAACTAAGTGTTTTTGAAAAGCATTCATTAATCTCTGTCCTGTATTTTATTTTGAAAAGGAAAAAAAGGTTTTAAGAGTAAATGAAAAACAAATGTACAATGCAACAAACTCACATCCTGGGGTCCCCAAGATAAAAGTGACTTGCAGCAAAGTCCACAAAACACAGTAAGATACAAATGCAATATGATTTAAATAAGTAAAGAGAAAAAAAAAGAAGAGAAAACCTAAATAATGACATATCATGAAAGATGGACATGATTTGATTTAATTTCATCACTTGATGTCTGTGTATTTCTTTGATTTTTGGGACTTTAATGTTGTCTGGGCCATTAGTGGAAGTGTCCTTGTCTAATATCAGGGTCTCTTTAGTGACTCACATTAGGAAAATTAACTAATCCGAGCAGTTGATCTGTCTCTGAACCCGCTGGCGCTGATATCTCACACACAACCACGAGAGCTAATTAATGAGAAGGGATTAGAAAAAGAATAAAAGCAAAAGGTTATAAAAAGTGAAAGCTAGAGTCTGTGGAGAACTCCTTGGCCCTGTAGGCAAAGATCTATGTAAGAGGTCATGAAAAGTTCAGCTCCATCCAGAGTCTGACTGTCTTTAAAACCTTTGGTTTTGTCCAGCTGAGTGAGCCCATATTTCTTGCTCATCCGTATATTTCAAACTGCTCTGATGCCACTTTCCCTTCAAGGTGAAATGGCTCTCTGATTTCTCTGGATGAGAATGTTGTGTTTGTATGGCGAGAGTCCTTCAGGCACCGGTCCAAGTTAAAGTGGTCTGAAGATGTAGGCCAGGCTTAGTTTTGCTCTTTCCAAAAGGTCTAAAAAGGAAGTTATAAAAAGGCATTAGCCATCCAACCATCTCAAAAATAAAAGCATGTTTTTTTGCATGGGAATCAAAACTGAGAAATGTTGCTAAAATTCTGTGCATTGTGAGTAGCTTCCTGTCGGGTTTCGGCAGTAATCTCCATCTTAACCGCGTCATGAAACGGGTTTCCTGCAATCTGGGAAGAGAAACCTACAGTAGATTTATCAGGGAGAGAGGATTTTCCTGTCCACATACTGTATACACAACACAAAAAGGTTTTCTATTCATTTCTAATCATCACAGAGCCACATGTGTGAGTAAGGAGGCAGGTTGGGGGAGGGTGGATGGGTCAACCTAACACTGGATTTTCACCCAGGTGTACGCCCCAGTCTACAACATGAAAAGGCCCCATCTCCCAAGTAGCCACACATTTATTTTACATAAATAAACATAGATATAGGTAACTTATACAAGGCTTCAGTGTGGCCTACCACCAAAATAACCAAAAATGGCAAAAAGAATGACAAACGACTTATCTCCCTAACTAATTAAACAGGAGAAAATAAGGTTGACACACCTGGCGGTCCCCCCCCCCCCGTACTATTCAAAAAGAAACAGTACCTAATCTAACACAAAGGTTGAACAAAGCAAAAGTGTGGCCGGTCGTAAGATGAGGAGGATGAGGAATGCCTCCTGCCAGCAGACGGCCGCCATCTTGTCTCCCGGCTATGACACACACCTATTTGCATGTGAAAGAACACACACACACACACACACACACACACACACACACACACACACACACACACACACAGCGGACCACAGAAACAAATATGACCGAAGTCATAACAGGGGTCAACCCCCAACCATAACCCTAACCCACTACAAGTTTACGTAACTCTTGTAATGTGATAGAAAGCTGCACACATTTTTTTTTGTGTTAGCGGGTCAAATTAGAGCCGTGATTTAACTAAAATAATCCAATATCGTTTTTCACCTCATAGCTAACTTGTTATGTATTCATTTGCATGTAAACACTGCTTTAAATGTTGTTGTTTTGGCCCTATGATTTTCTCATCTGAATCAATTTTTAACCTAAAAAAATGTTTACTCATATTTCCAATAATGAAGACAAAGGGTAATTATGTTATCTGACTATAATAGACAAATATTAGAGCACACCTCCAAATTATTTGCTTGTGGTTTTTTTCAACTCATTAAATCATCATCAAAATCAACCCATACACATTTAGGTTAGGAAAAAGGTAAGTCTTTGAACAAGAATACACATCTAATAAAGAGGAGGCTCTAAATGACACAGGTGCTCAAAAAGGTCTTTAAATAAAACCAAATATAATAATAATCAAAATAACTGACCTTTAAGTAACGTCACCTTTAGCATCATGTGCGTAACCTTCAGGAAGTGAAGTAACCCAAACTGCCATCTTTTTATCAACTTAAGTAGTTTTGTAGCCTAAACCTAACCAAACTTGGACCGTTTCACGTCAACGTGTTTAAAACCGCGGCTGTTACCTTCTCTGGTTAGATATGAGGACGGAAAACTCTAATGTGGGTCGTATTGGGGGGGGAGACAACAGATAGTGTTTATTTGTAATACTTGTTATCTTAAAGCTATATTCCACGAGGAATTCTAAGTAATGACAAAACTGTTGACGCGTCTACATGATACAAGCCTTCCGTGATCACGCCCTCCTCCTCGCAGTTGCTAGTAGCCAAGGAGGACAAGATAGATTTAAAAAAAAAACATAACAGACTCTTCAGAAGAGGTCATTATCTTCATTCAGAGAAATACAGAGAGAGTTGTGTGGAGCTCATAATTAGCTTTGTAGCAACTCATTTAGCAATGGCTCGACTGTAACGCTCGTTCATTAATATCAAAAGGTTACGCACCAAAGCTTTAATAAGACGGTCAACCAACACGTTGGCTGTGAGTGGTTGTTCTTATTCTTTTGTAGGAGTTATGCGTGGTTATGACCCAGGAAAAGAAACTTGCCTTAATTCTGGTGATCTGTGCTTTGGTGGACCTGTAGAGCCTGCCAGAAGGCAAGAGGTCAAACAGGAAATACACTTAAATTGATCTGATACGATTTGGATCCACTGTACTAGAATATTCTACCTAAAACAATCATGAATTAACACAATTTGGTGCCACAAATGCATTATTTGTGCAAAGGCCACAGCACAAAAGCTCTTTTGGTTTTTGTTTTTTTTAAGACATCTAGGAAGTCGGGTCATAGTGAAGCGTGTCTGTGACTCATTGGTGAAAAGCAGAAAGATTATCTGAACTTGAATCTACTTGCTGGTGTTGTGTGTGCAGGAAGCTGGAGCTGCATTATATCCAGTCCCAGAGCTTTGGCAGATTAGTTTAAACTGTGATTTGATGTGCCTGTTACAAGAAATGAGAACGTCAGCTGTTCAGTGGGACGTCGTTCACTTACGATTAAATTGCTCAAAACAGATGATTTTTTTTTTATTACCGCTGCTTTGTGTCGTTAGTAGCTTCTGAGCTTTCACACTGTATGAGACGTAAAATATTGTGTTATGTCTTAAGGTGACGCTTGCTCTAAATGCACCCACTTGAACTAAAGATTGTGGATAACTGTTGGGTATATCTACTGTACAATCTTCACTCTGAAGTGTCTATAAAGCTACATTCAGATTACAAGCAAACCTGGCACAAATCAGATTTTCTTTTTTTCCAGAAATCTCCAAATGTCAAAAGTGTTTTTGGGAACAAATCGAATGGACGGTGTTCATAACGATCTAGGTGTCTGTTACACAGCAGGGGGCAAGACAAATAATAATCACATGCCAACATTTCGCATCCAAACCATTCATACCGGCAGAGATGCAAATTTGGGTCAGTTTTTGATAAAAGTTTCGGATATGTGCGCCAGCATGTTGGCGGGACGGTTTGAGTTATGTCTCGAAACGCTGCTGAATAGAGAGAGAAAGTGACGAGCGGTGCAATGGGAGGGGGCTAAGCAGAGGAGAAGACACCAAGTGAAATGTAAAGTAGCTAGAGTCTGCTGTTTAAGCACAAATCAATGCAACAAACTCAGAGCCCGCGAGCTACACACTGAAAATGTCAAGCTTTGATGAACATGCGCACGGTGCAACAAGGCCGGCCTGCTCGGTTCTTTCAAGAAATAATTGTAAAGACGAATCCGTTTAGGGCGTTTCCTCTCTAACTGGGACGTTTTGGGGCCGATTGGTGAGATTGCTGTGGACGAAGTACACACAGAGATACACTGGTATGAGATAATGACTTTAAGACATGTATCAGCTGATTAAAATGGCTCACGTCACTGTACTGTGTCAATCGTTAACTTCATTTAATATTATTTGTGACGTTTTCTTTAGCGGGATGCAAAACAAGTTTGATGCCGATAACCAGAGTGTTCTTTCTCCTGTCCCAGGATGTATCTGTGGTGTAGCCAGAACTTCCTCCACAGTGCTGTGAGAGACTACATCTCAGATTAATATCCAGGTTCCCAGCTTTCAGACGATGTAAGTCACTTCTATGTGGCATCTACGGTCCCCCTGAACATCATCTGTCCCCCATTTCTCAAAAAAGAAGGCACGGAATGCTAAGAGGTTTTAACACACAAAACCATTTTAACAGACAAAAAGTGAAGTATGATTTTAATTTCTTTAGATTTGTGGTTCCCGTTATTTGTTTTTGCAAATGTTCCAACTGAACTGCAGTTGGTGTGCTTGGTTTTGGCTTTGAAAGACACCAACGCTGCTCTCGCTGTAGCGTCAGGAAGGAGTACCCTCTTGCTTAACAGCAGTTGGTTCACATTCACAACCTCAAAACCCCTAAATTATAGAATGAGCTCTCAATGAATCATTAAGAATCACAAGAATCCCCTCCATGCCAAGAACGTAGTGGGCTTGCATTAAAATGCAGGGAGGGATTAGTGCATGGAAGATTAAAATTTCAGACTAAAGTCTTGTCGTGTTTGGAAGCCCCTCGCTGATTAAATGAGAGGAAAGCTCAAATCCTTGAGCTTCCTGTTTCTGCCTTTTTCTGCTTTAATCCGCCCCTGATCTGATTATTGAAACTGATCTTTTCCACTCCCAGATTACACAGAACAACTTGCTTACTATTCACCGAGCATGCAACCAATTTATTGACACATTTGGGATAAAAGATGGATGGAATGCTTTTCTGTGATATTGTGAGTTTAGCACTTCATGATAACGGCTGCTCCTATCATGCTCTGCTGGTGGCAGAGCGGACGCCTGCAGCCATCCTGTAGATAATGAAAGAGCAGTCGGAAAACCCGCAAACCTTCATGAGATACCTGCAGTGTGAGAGCAAAGAGCCTTCACCAAAAGTACTCCGACGCCAGAGACAGCAGTGACCCAAATGGGCAAACTGTGTCTGAGCTAAATATAACCCGAAGTGATGCAGGAGACAAGCCTCCAATAACAGCTGTTACTTTCCTGAGTGGGATTATGATGGAAAATTTAGCACATGAAATCTTTGTATCTCGAAAATGACTTTTGCCAATTTCAACGTTATCAAAGCAGGTTTTAGAGGGTTTTAAGATCAAGGTTTAATCCTTCAATTTATCTGAAAGCATGAAAATCTCAAGCGCTCCATCATTTCGTCCTCTAAAACAATGCCGCTGTAAAGTCGCTGTGTAAACCAATCACAATCATCTTGGGCGACACAAAGCGCTGGATGGCGCAACGGTTGGAACATCTGTTTGTTCAAACGTTGTTCAACAGAAAACTGTCTGGATTGACCCTGCAGAGATCTGAGGAGCAGGTAACTATAGTCCTCAGAAATCCACCGGAGGTTAGAACGCCAACACAAGGAAGCGGAAGGTGAAGGACATCTGGCTGAAATGAGGGACAACCGGTGGAATTTCCAGTGGCACCACAGCTATCCCGGAAGTGAAACGTTGTGGATATAGACTAGGTTGCAAGTGACGCTGTCCTTGGACCAGGGGCGGAACCAGACATTGTAATCATTCGGGGCTCAGCCCAAACCTATGCAGGGTCCGGGGACATGTTTCATTTATGGCAGCTATGTGTATCTTTTATTTGTACAGCCATTTCATAACAGAATCCCAAACAATTTGTACATAATTTGTGAAAAACATAATAGTTGCCGATGAAAATTCGTATCATTCTGTATCCAACTATTCTTCAAAGGTCTTCATCATTCTGAAACCAGAGCAAATGTTGAGGATGACTCATTTCCTTTCCTGCCACCTAAAACGAGGCAAAAACTGTCTGTTTGTTTTTAAGTTCCATAATGTAGATAAGGTAGGATTTTGGCGGCAAGAGTCCCGACCAAGCACGTATAAATATGATGCTAAAGGAGACTTTTTGCATCAATGGGCGTGACAATGTGTGGCCAAGCAACACAGATTATAACCATTTTTATAGCCATCTTTCCAGCAGGATGTCAAGAGCAGTGGCGTCCAGTCGCCGAGACTTTGCTGGATCCTGGAGGGCCAGCGCCGTTCAACTGGGTGACTCGTTTTCTGTGTGCCGATCTGACAGCTACCTTCTGCTTCATAATGAATCAAGCAAAGGTTGAAAGACCTGATGGGATAACATTTCCCTGGAATTGTACCTCTATGATTTCATCCAACAAAATAAATTCATTGTTTGATGCAAAAGACACTTTGAAATCTGGCCAGAGCGTCCGTAGAAATCCCATTGGAATCGCTTTTCAAACAAGCTCCAAATGTGGTTTAGTATAATATTTGCATGTTTTTTTTGTTTTTGTTGCCAAAATTTCTAAAATTAATCTTGATGGGTGAAATAAAAAGGATTTACGTTGACAGTCTGAACAAGGCCTAAAACTACAAGACTACGTCTCACATCAAGCGAAACCTGTAACATTTGAATGGTTGAATGGCTCCCTCTTCAGTCACTCTCCAGCTCGCTCGACCACACTCGCGGGCATTTGTTGAGCCTCTATCTGAAACTCTGCCATTTGGATTCTGGATCATTTTATCATAGCTGACTGGACCAGCTGACTTCTCTATTGGCTGTTGAAACAGGAGACGTCTCTTACGTTCTAAATCCAGTCTCTGGAGACTCCACCAGCTGACTTCTCTATTGGCTGTTGAAACAGGAGACGTCTCTTACGTCCTAAAACCAGCCTCCACCATCTGGGTCGCAGCCACGCCATTAGCTGGTTTTATTTGAGCTGAGACAGGCCGCTTGAGACCACTGAAACTTTTCCCTTTAACGTTCTAAACTGGTTTTGTCTCTTCGCTAATCTTTGGTCTGAACTGTTCTTACCATTTTCTTCTTATCTGACGCTGTACACGTATTTGCCTTTGGTTGGCTGAAGCATGAATGTACTTGTCCATGTTTTTCCAGGTCGAGTTCTACTTGGATCATTCCACTGGTGGATCCCTCTGGGATCTGAGTTACATTAGAGTGATTTATGGTTTTTGGTTTAAATCTGGGACAGCTAGCGTTACAGCAGACCTGCTGAACAAACATCCCCAGCTAAGAGGTCACCTCATTCAGCCATTGTATGAAGTGGGACAGGTGGAACCGCCTTTGTGTCCCGAAAAAGAATAGCAAGGAGGAAAACACTGCAGAGGTCGGCTTGCTGTGGGCTCACCCACTGTGGGTTACCGCCCACTTTTTGAATGGCTCCGGTTCTAGAAGTGATTTTTCCCAATCAATATCTCCATTGACGTATCATTAAAGGCTTATATAAAGAGTTCTAATGCCTATTACCAAGCCAACCGTGACCATAAAACATTTGATTTGGCACAAAATAACATTTTAAAACCGGTCAAAAAAGGCAAAGGTACAAGATTGTAGTGTACAGAAACTATCAGAAATGGTAGAAACTCGCTATAGAGCATCACGGGTGCAGTAAACATTTCTAGGGTAACAATCAGAGACGTCGATGCTCACTTACGATTGTGGGTAGTGTACAACTTCTACATGACATTAAACGAGGTTGATTTCATATGGACCTTTGGCTTCTACAGGAGCAGAAACCTTTGTTTCAGAACCTCGCAGCGCTTGGTTTAGACATTATGGCTGATAATACAAATCCTTACAGAGAAAATTAATGGGAATATTACTTCTGGAACCACACTGTTAAGAGTTGGCTCTGCACTACAGGTGGAGGATGCTGGAATTTTAAGACAACAGTGAAAGAGGTTGGCAGTGGTGGAAGGACGAAGAAGTATTCAGATACTTACTTAAGTAAAAGTACTAAGACCACACTACTGGCCTAACAAAGTGGGAAAAAAAGCTCTGGATCACTTTAGAGGGCATGAAAAAGCCCCTGCCCCTAAAGTGAGCATGCTCTCCTGGTGTATCTTTAAAGCCACTGCAAGGGCAGAACGTATAGCACATTTCATACACAAAGAAGTCATTCATTTTTTGGGGGGGGCTGTGCCCCAATAGAGGGTTTTTTCTAGTAACACCCTGGAAGGAAGTATTCAGATCCTTTTACATAAGTAAAAGTACTAATACCAAAAATAAAATACCTGTGAAAGCCCTTAATTTAAATTGTTACTTAGGTAAAAGTAAGTATCATCAAGAAAAAAACACTTCGGGCCTCCCGAATATGTGCTTGTCCATCATCATCATCACGACCTGCCCTCTGCCGTGGCGAATCAAAACATCAGATGACAGCTGGCAACAACCATCGCTGGCGTGTCTGTCAAGGCTACACCCTCGAGGAGAGTTACGCTGTTCAGGCGGTGATGGTGGTAAAAGTACTAATACCACAGTAAAACATACTTACAGTAAAAGTCCTGCTTTGAAAACGTTACTTAAGTACAACTATTTAAGTATAATTGTTATAATGTATGTAAAGTGTTAAGATTAGAAGTACTCAATTCTAAAAAAAGTCATCCCATTTTAGGAAGTGGAAAGATGGTCTTATCATCTCTGCTGGACTTTTAGGCCTTTATATTGTTGGCTTGTTTTATTTATAATAAAACATAAGATTTTATAAACTACATGTGTTTTGTGTGCAAAAACCTTAACATGTAAAGTAACTAGTAACTAAAGCGGTCACATGAAGGTAGTGGAGTCAAAAGTAGAATATTTCTCTGAAATGTAGCAGAGTAGAAGTAGAAAGTGGAATGAAAAGAAAAGACTCCAGTAAAGTACCTCAACTTTTGTACTTAAGTACAGTACTTGAGTAAATGTACTAGTTACATTCCACCGCTGGAGGGTCCCTGCAGAGGGGGGTGGGGGAGAACAACAACACAAAGGGTCTGTTGTCCCTTTCCCACTGGAGTGGAGATTTCACAGGAAAACATTACTATTCAGACCTGGGTCCGACATAAGAGAGTCCCCCTCCTCCCTTTGTGCTGTCGCTGTGACGGGGTCAGGGGAGCTCTGGGGAGATGGGGGAGGGAGAAGATGGGGGGGAGGAGGCAAGGAGGAGGTGTCTCCAGCTGGAGGATGTAAATCTGTCCAAAGCAACAATTAATAGCTGCTCCCTTTGACAACAGTGAGATTTGCAGTTAAGAACATTCCAAGGAAGTGATTTTGTCATCATTGAGGATGTAATAAGACTGCAAATGTCACCTTGTATGACCACGTATGTTTTAAATGACTCAATATTGGCTGATAACAGGCAGTTTATTCAGCAATTCAAGTGTTAAGCCACATGATTTGCGAGCGCAGTGCCATCAAGGGTGGCGAGGAAACTATTTTCCATTGCTAGGTAACAACAGCTGTTTTGTCATTGGTTGCGCTTTCAAAAAGGTCAGCGGCAACCAGGTCACAGTTGAAATAATTTGAACTTTGGGCGCAGCGCAATGCGGAAAATCAGAGTAGTGTTCAAAACTAGGGGTAGCGCAGCGCATACTGTAGGTGGATGGCTAATAACAATGCATTAATGCTGTCAAAGTGTAATCAGATGTCCCTTTAAATCTACGATAACGATAACCATTAGCTTTTCTAAAACCTCAGTGACTGACCAGCAGGTGGTACCCACATCAGCAGATCTCCGGCCCATCTGACAGCGGCCTGTTCAAGAGAGATATCCAGGAAAGAGGAATAAGAATCACCCTGACAGTAATATCAGTACTGCTTTGTCATGAGGTTTCATGAACTCATGACAAAGCAGTTCTACACACCCTGAAAGAGTTTGGTTGTGCAAGACACTTCCAAAATCACAGAAAAGATGCCTCTGCTTTTCTCTCTTCCAGTAATTCTGAGGTTGTGGGTGACGTTGCAGGAAAGTTGCGATACAAGTTGCGCCTGCAGCAGGAGGCTGGAAAGTGGTGATGCAGACGAGTGCTATGGGAGGCAGCAGCCACGTCACCACACACACACACACACACACACACACACACACACACACACACACACACACACACACACACACACACACACACACACACACACACACACACACACACACACACACACACACACACACACAAGTCTGGACTTGTTTGGCAGCCAACAGGGCCTCCCGAACTGCAGTGGTGGAATGTAACTGAGTACATTTACTCCAGTACTGTACTTAAGTCCAAATGTTGAGGGGTATGTTTGTGTGTGTGTGTGTGTGTGTGTGTGTGTGTGTGTGTGTGTGTGTGTGAGAACATTACAACCAAACTGTTTGGATCCTTTCCACTTTCTAAAATGGAAGGATTGTTCTTTACTTTTAATACTTTAACTACAACTTCCCGATGACACTTACAAACTTTAGTTCTCAATTAAGGACTTTTACTTGTAACAGAGTTGTGTTACAGTGTCGTATTCCTACTTTAACTTAAGTAAAGGATCTGAATACTTCTTTAAACCTAACACTGTTCCGGTCAAAAATGACAGATTTACACATTCCCTGTACCATAAATATGGTATTCTTCATCAGATTGCCTCAAGACCTTATGATATCCTTCCCAAAAGGCATTTGAACACACTGTACAATTCATTGTGACTACTTTCTTTGAATTTTGAGTGATTTATTCAACTTGGTCACACTTTTCTTTTACGGTCAAATTTGAAATGAATGGGAAAGAGTATCATTTTCAGGAGATGAAAGACATCTCCACACACACACACACACACACACACACGTTCTATTGGTATTTATGTTAAAATAAGAACAGTTAAAACTGTCCGGTCAAAAAAAGGTTAACTGCTCAGGAACAGTCCATGAGATGTTTGAAGAAATGTTAACAGGTTAATGTTCTCGAAGAAAAGAGTGGGCGTCACTTCAGATCCACGGAGAGGGGAGTGAAAGACCTGTGACACAGATGAGCAGTCTTTAAAGGAAATAACGCCTGTTCTTGAGAAATGGCTCCTGCAGCCCACACGTTTCCAGCTCATCGCTTCCTGCTTTACACCACTACAGCACTGACTGGAAGAGCAAACCACAAGCTGACAGCGACGCACTTTACGTTCAAACTATCTTCTCACTGTTCATTTTGACACAGCTGCAACTAATTATGTAGACAATTACTTTTTATCTTATCTTGATTCTTTCAGTATGTAAAAAAAAAAACGTTTCATAGCAGCAGAGCAGGTTTTAAAGGGGAAGTGATTTGGCCGTGCAGCACTGCTGAAAGTCTCCTCTTAGAAACGTCTAATTTCAATAAAGCCAGTTAAATGTAGTAAGGCGGATGTGGATAAACCAGGGTTTCACTTTCAGTAGCAAAGAAAAAAATCTGCATCATCACATAACCTGGTCCCGCCAGACTCTGGTCCATTAGCCCGGTCCCGCCAGACTCTGGTCCATTAGCCCGGTCCCGCCAGAGTCTGGTCCATTAGCCCGGTCCCGCCAGACTCTGGTCCATTAGCCCGGTCCCGCCAGACTCTGGTCCATTAGCCCGGTCCCGCCAGAGTCTGGTCCATTAGCCCGGTCCTGCCAGAGTCTGGTACATTAGCCTGGTCCTACCAGAGTCTGGTCCATTAGCCAAGTGTTAACTTCCTTGAAGGCGGATACTTTGTTGAAGTTTAAAACTATTGGATCTGCCATAACCAATCGCCAACGATTGGTTGTGACGTCGGCTTAGCATCGCTAGCGTTTGCCTTAACCAACTCCTTCACAAACCCCGTGGGGAGGAGGGTCACACAACCCAGTCTCATGGTAGTTCGTGAAATGGTCACGTTATTTAATCGATGGAATTGTGTACAATGACATGTTTTTCTAATTTTTTTTCGTGTTGGTGAGGACGATTTTTAAAGTAATGTATTGAAATGGAAGGCATGTTTCGTTGCCACAGCACAACTATGGTAGCGATTATTAGTAAATGCCAAAAATCCGCATAGGGAGGTTGGTTGGGGTGGTGGATGGGTTACACAAGACTTTCACCTGGGAGCCCGGGGGTCGTGTCTTGGCGTGTAGCGTGTCCAACGTGTCAGTGCACAACACAAATCAATAGATTGACAATTAATAGAATTGACAATTTCATGAACTGCCATGAGACCATGATGGGCCACGACGTCATGGCCACCAACAAAACTCAGCAAACACTGTTCTTGGTCGGGCTTTAACATCTGGATATTTGGCAGCATTGACACAATGGACCAAATTGCTTCGCTAGCATCTTTTTCCGCCGCCATTACAGAACTACAACTCACTAGTGCACAACCTCAAAGTCATTGCTTTCAGCCACTCCCTCTGTTCGCTGATTGGACCGGTAAAGATTGGCCAGAGAAAACCTGGGAATATACCGCAAACTCAGACTGAGTACGGAGCCAGGCTAAGACTTGACTAGAACTCGCCCCAAAACAAATTTCTGGGTAGGGGTGAAAAGTTACGCTTTATAATAACCATCATTAATAGATGGATAATTGATATTTAGTTAATTGTAATTTAACTGTTAGCAAATAATGAAATTATAATTAATAATGCTGTTAATATACTATATTAGGTATTGGGTAATGATGAAAAAAATATTGTAAGCCTTTAAGAAACCATTTTTAAAACATCTACTGTATACATATTACATAGACGGACTAGCTATTCCTAACACTTGTTAAGGGTTACTAGTTGGTTTGTAAACCATCTATAAACAGTGTCTGAATGGTTATACAGTTATAATAATATTTGTGAATGTTTCCACTGTGTGTTTATTTCCTAGAAACCCTTCCAGCCTGAGCTGCAGGATAATTCGTCTCTGCTTTTCAAAGGCTGACCAAGCTTTGACTTCTCTTGCAAAAATCGACATCCACGAAGCATTCGTGCTGTTCCTCTCTGTGTTTCCCATTCTCTCCATACATGTCAAATGTGACGTGTTGTTTGATTTACATCTAGTCTGAAATGTTCAATCAAATCAAAGCCCGTGTCCGACATGGGTATTATCCCTCCCTTGTAGTTGGAGTATGAACACAGCGTCTGGACAGGCAAGGCATCCTGGGACGACAGAGACCGTCTCAGCAGAGCAGATGTGTGTGATTGGTGGTGACAGGGCGGTTTCTGTGGGGAGAAAATGAAGGCTGGCAGCACTAATGGGTGGCTCTTTTGAGGTCTGCTCATCGCTCTGCCGAATCCTTATTTTACAGATGTTCTGAGTACATTTCTGACGGACATTTATGCAGGACAGAGGGACAAATGAAAATGTTCATCTTAACATCTTTAATACAGAGGGTGGATAGGGCCAAACAAATTATGTATATGGCGAGACTAAAGTCAGAACAGAGGAGATTTAATGCTTCTTTTCTGTCCTAAAATATCTCCACTACTGATGTGGACTTTCAGTCACGTTGGTTGTCGACACTGCAGTCTGTCTTGTGCAATCTGATGGAAAGCAACTGACGCAAAACAACCAGGACAGCTGCATCCTTAGACACTTTGGACGAGCTTTTGGAAGCGTGGCTTGTTGTTGTCGACTCTGGACCGAGCGGACGCTGCTTTATGTTTCAGTCACAAGTTCAGTTCTCTCTCATAATGAAATGTACAGATGAGAATAGTAAAGTGAAGATGCCTTTTTACTTGAGACAGGGATCTGGATTTCAGACCGAAGAAACCCTTGCACCAGTGTCTGTTCCGGTTGCTTTATTTCTGTCTTGTTTGACCTACTCTATCTGGTCTAGACCTACTCTAGCTGTAAAGTGTCTCGAGATAACTCTTGTTATGAATTGATACTATAAATAAAATTGAATTGAAATTGAATTGAATTGACAGTGGTGAGGAAAAACTCCCTTTTAGGAAGAAACCTGGGACAGACCCAGGCTCTTGGTAGGTGGAGTCTGACGGTGCCGGTTGGGGGTGTGATGCACAGTGGCAATAATAGTCACAATAAAGATAATGGAACAATGACTACAAATGGTGGTCGTAGTAGTTCATATCAAGTGCTGATCTGAGGAAGTGGTTCCCAAACTGAAGGTTGGGACTCGCACAAAAGACTGTGGGATAAAGATGAGGTGCTGCGAGCCGATTAAGATACTTGTCTCACATTGCCAGACCTTCCTCCACAGCGCTGCAAAGGAGGGCCTGGCTAGCTCACAGCATTTTGGAATGGGAGACAAACGTGCTCTGGTTTATTAGCATTTCTATAAACCAGAGATCTTCAGAGGGTCTGGGACTCCTAGGGGGTCCTCAGAGTCACTGTAGGTGGTGTGATGTGTTAATGTGTTGGGGAAGGAGGACCAAAATGCAGGTTGGCAGGCGAAGGCAGGTTAATTTATTGAAAAACCCAGAACAATCCACAAGGGAACAGACAGTCCAAAAACTCCAAGGGAAAAATCCAAAAACACAATATCCACAGGGGTCCAGGTGGAAAAAAGGCGAGGAACAGACAGGACAAAAAAGGTAGTGAAGACTCGCAGGAAGCTGGTCGCAGGAACAAGAACACACAGCAAGACAAGGACCAAACATGCAGGCTAATCTGACAGAGACAAGGGAAGGACAGACATTAAATACACGAGGTAATGAGGTAACGAGAGGCAGGTGACAAGAGGGCAGGGAAGCAGGTGGAAAACATCAGGTAATCACAAGAGCAGGAAGACACAGGAAGTAAAATTGAAAACAGGACGGGACAAAAACCCAACTTCAAAATAAAACAGGAAACAGAACATACAGACCGTCAGGGGGACACAAGACCAGAGAGAACACAAGACAGGACAACAGTACCAAGAAAGGGGAAAAAGAATCTAAAACAAAACCCCGAACCACAACAGGTGGGTCATATTTGAAAGTTTTTTCAAAAATAAAAATGGCTTAACATGTATCGAACATATTAATAGCAAACATAAATCCCCACTGATGATAGCCTTCCTATGCCTATGCCTTTTTGAAGAAGGCATCAGGCCACCCTACATGTAATTGTAGGCCCAGTTTAATCTGCAACTTCCTTTTTTTTTTAAATATTAGTAGTAGGGGGTCCCTCATCATATTGGACATATGAGGAGCAGTTAATCGTTTAAGCAGTTACGGAGCTTCACGACGCCGGCGTCAGAACTCCAGCTCGACCGTATCAACAACAGTTAGTAGCTGTTGCAGCTATAGAGCGGCCACGGTGTGCCGCATGGCGCCGCTCTGTCTTATTGGTACAGAGCACCCTGAGCTGCCGGTCGTTTACGGTTAAGTTTAGGCCCCAAAAACTGAGACTTATGCGGCGACGAAAGTTAAATATAGACCACGGAATGACAAGTGAAGTTTAGGAAAAAGAGCATGGATTCGGATTAAAACACTCCTGAGGTTTCCTAGCAACAATATAATTAGTATGGCATTTAAATCCAGGTTCATAGTGGAGCCACGGGCCATGTCTGTGTTTATGACCCTGAGATGGTGTAAAAAGTCATCTGTTGCTGCTGTATTGTAAAACCCAATAAACATTGTTATCTGTAATAGGCCTAAATAAAATCAGAGCCAAAGAGAACAATTGACATGAATGTAACCAAACTCCATGGAAACCTAAAACCCAAAACCATTACTGCTGTGGATTACAGTAAGAAAGGGGGGGGGGGGGGGGTCAAGAGGTGGATGTCAGGGCAGAGCCAGAAACAGAGAGGGATGGGGGAGGATTTGGGGGAAGGGTTGGTGTTAAATGAATCAGTGGCAGTGATGTTTGATTTCCTTCCAAACTCCCTGCAGTGTCCCCGGGGCCGGCGAGCAGCTGCAGGGCTGGAAATCCCAATCCTTGTCTGGTTCAACTGAGTCAGACATGCAGAGCTGTGCTGACTGCCGCCACTCGCTTGTTGTTTGTCTTCGTTCTCCTCCCATGCAACAGCTCAGAGTGCTAAAACACACATTTACACATTTTTTTGTCTCCATAGCATTTAAGTTAATGTTGGTAAGAATGGATTGCAATGTGAAATGCAGTTGCCTGATTCAGTGTTAAGCACAAGGAGTCTCTATAGTTTTTAGTAAAACACTGACATTGTGAATCACTTTGTTTACACATAAAACTCAACGCTGCTGGGAAAAGGATGCTGCAGGAAAGGATGCACCAATCAAACACAAAGTAGTGTGGCCTTGTAATTATTGTAATTATAGATGTTTTTGTCGAGAACTTCGAGGTGGCTAACTGCTACCAGCGCTACGCAGTACCTAGTTACTGAGCATGTGCGACTCCCAACAAAGATGGAATAGAAGTGCATCACTCTGTAGCTAAAAAAAGAGAGCTCAACACACAGGGTGAAAAGAGGAGCGGCAGCAATGTGCAAAAATATGGTGTTTTTGGAAAATTAAACCATGTAAACCTTTTCTGGTACAACCTTAAAATACATTTAATAACCTGAAAATTAGCATAATAATTTAATCTAAATTTCACCCAATTTGGAGAAAGACAGGTTTTCGATGACAAAAACCTTTTACAGCACAGCATGTCAACTGGATTATAACATTATTATTGTTATTATTATTATTACATGTCATTTAGCTGACGCTTTTATCCAAAGCGACATACAATTGCTAGGTATGTCAGAGGTTGCACGCCTCTGGAGCAACTAGGGGTTACATTGGCACATTGGTTGATGTATCGTTTATGTATCTTAGTGGGAATCAAACCCGGTCTTTCACACCAAAGGCATGTGTCATATCGACTACGCCATCACCACCCCAATCTTACCCCTATATCAAATAAAAACATGAGCTTTGTTTTGTGTGTATGTAGTTCTCAAGCACGTCCTTGCAGGCTTTGAGTCAGTAGTGTGAAGGCGTTCAGTGCGAGTACACTGGGCTTTCTCAGCATGTTTCCACATGTTTATCTCTGAACCAACAGGCTCTCCAGGTGTGCAAACACGGGGCCCATGTGAACCCGCCTGACGCAACCAGCTGGCTTGAGCTGGGACTGCAAAAATCTCTCAGGTATGAGGAGTGGGACGGAGATTCAGTTTGTTGGTTTTCTTGAAATTCTATCTCGTTACCCCGGAGTCTGTGAAAAACAGCTGTGACTGTTTGTCGTGTGGAAAGAGTTTTTACCAGAGAAATAAATGGAGTTACCACACTGTAACAATACTCTGTTACAAGTAAAAGTCCTGCATTGGACATTCAGGAGGTTTAGTGCCAATAAAGACTGGGAGTCACAGTCATAGTCAGTTATGGGAGTAACTTCACTGACAAAGTCAGTTCACTGAGCGTGGAGACTGAAAACGCTGTCGTAAAAGAGAGTCAGTGTGTTAAAGGTATAGTGCGTAGTTTCGGTCGCCCCCCTGAGGAATTCTAAGTAAGGACAACAAAACTGTCGGCGCGTCCACATGATACAAGCCTTCCCTGAGCTTGATTTATATAGCTTTGTAGCAACTCATTTGGCAATGGCTTGTAGGTAGCAGACGTTCATTAATAATAAAAAAAAGTTACACACTAAAGCTTTAACGACTGTAGTAACTAAAGCTACAACAATTAGGAGATTATTCGGTTAGTTGAATGACGGAACATTTTGATGGTCGATTCATTATTTTAGTTAAGTTTAAGCAACCAAAAATACTTAGTAAGGGTCGGGATTGATCTATAATGAGTTACCTAAAACTAATTAAATGAGGACGGAACTGCGTCACACACTTATGGTAGGTTCATTTAAAGGGACCCATTGACCTTTGAGTGAAAGTCTGTGTTTGTTGGAATTTGGCGCTCTTATACCTTGTGACCTTACTTGCTCGTTTGCTCCTATGATCTCTCTTTCTCCCCCCCCCCCTCCCTGCCCCAACTGGCAGATGCAGAAGGCCGCCCAGCCAGGGCCTGCCTTTAGTCATTCTGGGTCATTCTGGGTATACTCACATCAGCATGATGGTTGAATGTAGTTTGTAACTCAAGTGCTCCACAGTTTGACAACAGACGCTCACTGCAAGTATCAAATGATGATTTTAAAGACACAGCAAATAGGGTAAAATTATTTTTAACAGATATCAGCATGAAACGTCCCCTGTTGATCCCTAAAATTAAGTCAGTTATGTTTTATTGTTACACATTTTCAGAATTGGTATGTATAAACATGCAAATTAAGCATTGTCTTAGCATTAAGCATCTGACTTTTTCTAATAAAATCCCTAGTATCCTATGTTTTCTATCACATACACAAAGACAATGTAAAATAAACACCCAGTTGTTTTTTAAACAATACTATATATGACATATTTGAGCAGAAAGGCGCATTTCAAAATACTGTATTTCTCCTTGTGTTTCATATACTTGAAAAATAGGTTTTCATTCAGAATAAAACCATTTGGAGCTCTTTGTTAAACTGAGCATGAAGCTGCATGTCAGTTATCAGGAACAGACGGACGGTGTGAAGTGGTGCATCTAGGCTCTCTGTGAATCTGTGGCTGTTGATTACGCGGTGACATATTAACATCCTCCGCTCGCTTCATGTTCATCATCCGAACACAACGCCTCAGCTCGATCTTCAGCCAAGCTGGACTGAGGATTCGCCCTCTTTGTCTCTTTCTCTCTCTCCACCCAAACACGCTGGTCTCCCCTCAGCGAATGTGCTGTGATCCCATCACTTGCTGCCTCACATGCAGACAGGGTTGCTAGGCAACTCTTTTTGGTCATCCAACAGCCCGGGAATCCAACAGAAGATGCAGATTTTACCGGCAGTTTTCTGTCTGTGTGCATACAGGAGGATTTAAAACCCTGCTGCAAATTTGCATTTCCAATACGATTTACCTCTAAGCGCTGTTTGTGAGTGTGTGTGTGTGTGTGTGTGTGTGTGTGTGTGTGTGTGTGTGTGTGTGTGCAAGTACGTGCGTTTTGTTTACCTGCATCGCAGCAGACAAAGCTCATTTTGTATTCCAGGCAGAATTCCTAATGTGGAGGCCCCAGAGTCTATTTAGAGGAGCATAAATCTGAATGAATTGGCTTGAGTTTGCTTCAGTGGTCGTCTTTCAATGCAGGATTTAAAATATATATATATATTAAATCCTGCATTAATAATAATTAAAATAAATTAAAATATAATCATACTGTGAAACATACTGTAAAAACGTTTCAGTAAAAACCTAAAATCTGTAGTTCTTCCTTCTTCTGCAGCATCATACCAGTTTCAAAATGGATCCTGAACAGGAGCTAAGTCAACCAATCTGGGTTGGAGTAGGGAGGAGAAGTAGCCAATCACAGATATTACCTAAAATGTTCTTTCTGGGTGGGAGAGCAACAAATCCTCCAAACCATACGACGATATTTGTCGTCTGTCCCTACCTTCTAATATGACCAACGGGACATGAACCTCGGTCTCCTGGGTGATTGTCCTTGTCCTGTTTGAAACATCCACAACCCCAACTTACTACGGCCACTAGAGGTTGTAACTGCCACTTGAACAAACAACTTACATGGGCCTTTTATTAGGGGAGGACTTTTAGTTATGTTGCAATAACATGCAAAATGACTTAAGAAATTACCCATTGGGTGACACCAGGCTGCCAACTCAGTGACTCACTTCCATCGTCTAAAATATGGACACTTGGTCAGGTGCCTTTGGCTCTTGTTTTTGATGCTAAAAGTCTTCTTTAGCATCAGATCTAAATCCGCTAACCCCGGTCCTGTGTTGTTTGACCCATCTGCCCCCTGAACCAACCTCCCTACGCGGAATTTCACACTTTCATACTACTCTGCTACTGTTTTCCGCTCTTAATACTCTTAATCATCCTAACGCGCTGTGAAACATCTGGTTCTACATTTTGTAAGCCGGTGAGAAAACCAGCTTTGCAGGTTTTTATTTCTGACTGTATGATGAAGGAATGAGAGTCTCTTTGGTGTCAGTGTTGACAGAACCACCAGCCCTTCTAATCCTGTGGTGTTTGAAGAGTGTTGGATAGGCATGCACTCTCATTCAGCAGCTAATGCTCGGAGCTAACTGAGAACCAGTTGGGTGATTTACTCTGGGTTTATGGGCTGTGTGTTGATGTATAATGACTTGGTTTCTATGGCAGTAGTTAAACAAAGGCTTTACTGTAACAAAGAGTTGCTGTTGAAGGGATTGTAAGTGGCTACATATTATTGTAGGACACAAATACACTTAATCTAGAAGAGCAGATCAAGTTTTAAAAAGAAACCTCTTCCATTGCAGTGTTTGCGAATGATTAATTGCCGATGTTTTAACTGGGCCCTTCTCGGTGTGACTGTATGAATGTGAAACAGCATGTTGCTGATGAAATGCTCAGCAAACCTGTAGATTGAAAGTCCCATGTTAAGTCTTTTACCACTAAGCAATTTTTGTGAGGCTGACAAGCCAGACCCACATCAGATGTTGGGTCTGGGAACTCACCATAGGCAGGGCTCAATCCGCGGAGCGGGATAAATTCCCTCTGCACACAATAGAATAACACTACAACCAACCAGAGCAACGCTGGTTGATAGATTCAACTTTTGCCGTATCCGGTCGGCAAAGATTTCGATTGCTTTTTTAAGAGTGACTTCAAGTCGTCCAGAGTCGCAGCCAAAGCCGATTCGATAGACAATCTTTGTTTACAAGTAGCAGGGAATTCGCATGGAATCGTCCTACCGTCCTTATGTTAAGCCCGCCCACCGACTCTATACATAATGTGATTGGCCTGACGAGAATTTGGTTTTTCCAGCTCACAAGATAACGGAGAGTTGCTAGACTGACCCTGGCTGCATAGTACATTCGCTGCCGCTATAGGCGAAATGTTTGTACAAGCGGTCCCCAATAAGTTTGTGTCGTACATGCACAAGAGGATGTGCATCGACAAGGGTTTTAACGCGTTATGTTTTCCTGCTTCGGGTTCCAGACTGTCTCCACCTGAAAAACACCCACATAAGATGTTTGTTCAAAGTATAAAACATAGGAATTTCACTTAGGAGTCTTGTCACGTGCGTAACCGGAAGAGAAGTAGCGTAGCAGGTAGGGCTGCGACACACCCCTTCCAACTCCACAGTTATGCCTCTCATCCAGATCCAGTGCTACCACATGTTTAAATTACTAGTAGTCCTTTGGTGCCTTATTCCTGTTTTCTCTGGTAAATTTAGCTAACTGTACAGATGGCTAAAAGCGAAAGGGGGGCACCAGTAACGGAGGTGTAACGTTATGAGTGGACGCTGTTTGACTCGAGTGCCTGGGTCTGTTTCCCAACAGTGCAGTAAACTAACGTTAGCGTCCTTACCACCGGAGTTAAGTGCTGACCGGGGATGGTTGCTAGCTGGCTGGGGGGGTGACTGTGGATGTGTCCCCAAAGCTGTAAAGATAGTGTATGGCTGCTAGCTGGCTGGGGGGTGACTGTGGATGTGTCCCCGGGTTGGGGCTGTAATGATAGTGGATGGTTGCTAGCTGGCTGGGGGCTGACTGTGGATGTGTCCCCGGGGCTTTAATGATAGTGGATGGTTGCTAGCTGGCTGGGGGCTGACTGTGGATGTGTCCCCGGGGCTGTAATGATAGTGGATGGTTGCTAGCTGGCTGGGGACTGACTGTGGATGTGTCCCGGGTCGGGGCTGTAATGATAGTGGATGGCTGCTAGCTGGGGGCTGACTGGGATGGCTGTAATGATAGTGGATGGCTGCTAGCTGGTTGGGGGTGATGTGTGTCCCGGGTTGGGGCTGTAATGATAGTGGATGGTTGCTAGCTGGCTGGGGGCTGACTGTGGATGTGTCCCGGGGCTTTAATGATAGTGGATGGTTGCTAGCTGGCTGGGGGCTGACTGTGGATGTGTCCCGGGGCTGTAATGATAGTGGATGGTTGCTAGCTGGCTGGGGGTGACTGTGGATGTGTCCCGGGGCTGTAATGATAGTGGATGGTTGCTAGCTGGCTGGGGGTGACTGTGGATGTGTCCCGGGGCTGTAATGATAGTGGATGGTTGCTAGCTGGCTGGGGGCTGACTGTGGATGTGTCCCGGGGCTGTAATGATAGTGGATGGTTGCTAGCTGGCTGGGGGCTGTGGATGTGTCTGTAATGATAGTGGATGGCTGCTAGCTGGCCTGACTGTGGATCCCGGGTTGGGGCTGTAATGATAGTGGATGGTTGCTAGCTGGTTGGGGGCTGACTGTGGATGTGTCCCCGGGTTGGGGCTGTAATGATAGTGGATGGCTGCTAGCTGGCTGGGGGCTGACTGTGGATGTGTCCCCGGGTTGGGGCTGTAATGATAGTGGATGGCTGCTAGCTGGCTGGGGGCTGACTGTGGATGTGTCCCCGGGTCGGGGCTGTAATGATAGTGGATGGCTGCTAGCTGGCTGGGGGCTGACTGTGGATGTGTCCCCGGGTTGGGGCTGTAATGATAGTGGATGGCTGCTAGCTGGCTGGGGGCTGACTGTGGATGTGTCCCCGGGTCGGGGCTGTAATGATAGTGTATGGTTGCTAGCTGGCTGGGGGCTGACTGTGGATGTGTCCCCGGGTCGGGGCTGTAATGATAGTGTATGGCTGCTAGCTGGCTGGGGGGTGACTGTGGATGTGTCCCCGGGGCTGTTGTCAGCTCTCGTCCCGACTGAAGCATTGCAGCGCTGAGAGACTAAGGCAGAAGACAGAGGTGTGCTAGCTAGCTAAATCACCATTAGATTAGTTGTCTATCTTTACAGTTAATGTTAATGATGAATTTGTGGGTTAGCTAGCCCAGAGTTGTTAACCGTGGCCAAAACAATCATACTAAAAATAACTGAGTGTGTTGGACGGTGTTTTAATCTTACGTTACCCACCAAGAATTAGCATTAGCTACTTGTCTCCTTTTTTCATCATCATTTAAATGTTTTCCAGGTACAAGATTTAGTTTAGGTTTAGTAAATCTATTGCTGACATCACTTTATTGTTCATCTTTATATAGACTTTATTTTTCTACCACAAATTTTTCACACTGGTTAGAGGGTACATGGCTTAAAACATCAGTTCAAAGGGGGGTACATTATTGGAAAAAACTTGAGAACCACTGCTTTAGGCCATATAGTAAACTTCTGCATCTGACTTTTGTGTTGAAAACAGACTCGGGCAATGTGACCTAGATGGAAGAGAGTTATCTTAGTGACTGCGAGAGAGGAATCAAAGGCAACGCCTAGATTTTTGACATTTTGTTTTCAATGAAATATCCTGATCACATTCCTACTCCCCAGAGGATGAACCTTCAATCCTTCCTGGACAAGCTTTACCTCTTTAACATCACAGATACGGCTTGAGGAATGGCTAAATCATCCACACTCACACCCACTACCAGCAATAAAAACATTAACATTCACGATGATGTAATTTATCGAGGAAAGTGGACACATAATTCAATCTAATGAACACATGCGGTGAAAGTGATCCTCTTGTGTGATGGCTCCAAATGTTCCTCGTAACCAGAGACCATCTGTGGAAATCCACATGGCATCGATTATCAATCGGAGTCTGCTGCTTTGTGAGGAACAGCCCTGAAATGTGAGCTAAGTGATGTCATAATTCTTTATGAGGCAGTTAAACACATCAGTGGGATCATTTACATCCCGTCAGCCTTTCTATAACTGGAAAGACTACTTGTGTTGCCACGTAATACTTAAACATGGAAACGTTTTCTATGATGATTGCATCAACATGACTATGACTATGAAAATAAGACTATTGGTTAATTGTAACATTTACTAGTCAAAATGAGTTTATAGGACAATGGGAGTCCCAGTAATCTGTTGGGATGCGTCTTCTGGGGATTGCCTAGGATCCTGTTGGCACTGCCAGCAATTGTGGCCATTCAATACAATACAATGCTGGTTATTCCACCAGCCGCGATACACAGCATATCCCAGAAGCTATGAGAACCAGCATTCTCTCTAAAATCTGCTAAAAATACACTCTGCTAAAAATACACATCAGCTCTAATTTTCACGCAAACAGCGGGCCGTTCAACAGGCAGCCGTACAACACTATGGACAACAAGGATTTATCTTGGAGGTGAAAAAAAACCCACAAGATATTAATGGTATAGGACACCATAAATCCTATTAACAGAAGGCATGGAGTTTAATTGCAGGAGTGTTTGGAGTAAAAGGTAGATACTAAACATGTGACTGTTCTGTAAAGTACTTGTAGAGAGCTTTTTGTTGAGTGGGACAAGCAAGATGCTTCACTTCTGAGACGTTCCTGTTCTGGTATGATGCGCGGCGGAGGACGGTACACATCACTGCGCCGCATGGTGAAATTTCGAGCGTGCGAGCTCTTGAGATCTACAGGGCATATGTATTAGCAGCAGCGTGTTCTGCAGCACTTCTATTGTATCTTGTTTTGTTTCCTCTCTTTTCCCACCTCGGTGATTGTCTCCGCTGCCCTGATGTGTTCCACCTGTTCATCAGCCCTCATCTCACCTGTCCCTCGTTACCTTGTGTATTTAGTTTCTGTGCTTTTCTTTGTCTGTTGGGTTAGGGTTATAGATTCTTGTTATTAGGTGTTTTTATCCTGTGTTGTTTCCAATCATTCCCTCCGCCTCTCCCAGTGTAGTTTTGCATCTAGTGTTTTTTGTAGTTTCCCTAAAATATAATGTCATGCAACCATAAAAAGACAGTTCTTCGCAGTAACAGTGCAAGGTGTGTCTCAGAGCAGCAGGACTCAGGATCAGCGCTGCTGGATCTTAGTGTTTCTGCGTAGACCTCGCAGCAGCAGGAAGAACATTCCAGTGGCGAGATCCAGTTACCGACTGGATCAAGCCACTGACCTCTGCCATCTGCACAGCTCACTGCCGGGCTTATGTAGAAACATATGAGGGT
Organism: Percina caprodes; assembly: GCA_013375575.1. Taxonomy (NCBI): domain Eukaryota; kingdom Metazoa; phylum Chordata; class Actinopteri; order Perciformes; family Percidae; genus Percina; species Percina caprodes. The sequence continues at coordinate 618,671 of JABXJD010000102.1, forward strand.
GCATCCATTTCTTACGGAAGCATAGTATGGCCACGCCTGAAAAAGCATGTAACAAAACCCGTATCAGTATCATGTTATTAAAGGGTCCATATTGTGCTCATTTCAGGTTCATAATTGTATTTTGAGGTTATACCAGAATGGGTTTACGTGGTTTAATTTTCATAAAAACACCATATTTTTGTTGTACCGCACCTTGCTGCAGAGCCTCTTTTCACTCTGTGTGTTTGGGTCTTTGTTTTAGCTCAAGAGTGAGACATCTGACTTCTATACTATCTTTGTTGGGAGCTGCACATGTTCAGCAGCTCAGTAAGATCCCATCAGCTAGGTAACACTTTCTCCAACTTTGGTCAGTCCAAGGCAGGATTAGCTGGGAGACTTCTTCTAGACCAGGGCCACTTGTGGACTATATGCAGAACAGGGACAGGAAGTAGTTCTTTTGGAGATTATGGTCAACTAGTGTGTGTTGTTGCAGTGTTTTGCCATTGAGAATGAGCAAGCATGCTAGCGCTAGCTAGCTTCTAGATGCTAGCAGTCTTCTAACTTAAAGCTTGGTTGCCAAAAATGTCAAAGAAGAAAAAGTCAAACGTTGGAAAAAGTACCAGAAACGTCATAAAGATGAGTCGTAAGCGGCAAAAACTTTTAACAAGTGAAAAAAACTAGGCGGGTGAAAATTTTATTGTGAACCTAAATTTACATAAGGGCCAGATCCAAATTTGTAAGGGGCCAAGGGCCTTGAGTTTGACACATGTATTAGATGATTTTAAATAAAGTTAATTTTTATGTGTGAGCAAACCAAGGGCGTTATTTGGATTCAACATGGGGGGGTTGTGTATTAAAAAAAACAAAAACGTCAAAAAGTGTCAAAAACTTCAAAAAAGGTGATTTAAAAAGTCTGAAAAGTTACAAAAAAATATTGGGAAAAACTTAAAAGAACAAAAACATGAGAAAAAAAAGCCCAAATTTGATTATCGGGGTTGTAACCCCCACAACCCCCTCATAATTTTCACCTATGGATCAAACTGATAAAGTATTCAGCAGCATGACACAAATATCTCTCTTGGGCAATCAGTGTTCCTTTCTAATATACAGATCTATGTATGAAAACAGCTACTTTCTTTGGCTTTTCTTTTTTTATTTTACAGACTGCAAAATGTAGTCAAACCATGTTGTTTCTCTTTGTTTCCTATGACCCCAGGACACAGGGAACATTAATTAGGAGTCCCACATTAAAGTTCAAAATGCTAAAAAGTGAAGAGGAAATATTCCAGACCATCAGCTCCCCTCCTGCCAGTTCACTCAGCTTTATTAGTACCAGCTGAACCATTTCACTTTTACAAGATTAGGTTTTCCATCATTGAGTTTTTCTTTTGTTTTATTTGAGAACCAACCCAGCATGTGCTGTATAATACTGTATAATTACAAGCACCACATGACATGTCTTTTAATGAAATAGTAGCCGTTTCTGATGGTCTGTGGTTGGTGATGGCGCAGTGGATATGACGCGTGCCTTTGGTGTGAGGGGGTTGGGGTTCAATTCCCACTACAATACATCAACCAGTGTGTCCCTGAGTAATACACTTAACCCCTAGTTGCTCCGTGCAACCTCTCATGATTATTGCACAGATGTGCTTTAGGCTGACCGCAGTAAAAGGCAGCTTTAAAATGTGCAGTTTTGCTGTATTGGGGGCGGGGGGGTCTAAAAGTCAGTAACTGGTGTTAGGGTTCCCCCACTAATGTTACCTGAAGAACGTATGGAATCATCCATGTTATTTTTATAATAACAGACAAAACAGAAAACGTCTGAACAAAATGACGCAAACTACATCAACAAGTCATGAGCCAGGAGATGACAGGAATCTACAGCATTCAGCCACAGAAAAACCAGAAGAAATATCAAATATAAAGTAAATGGAATAAAATCTGTGAAAACTATGGTGTGGCCCTTTAATTTTCTGGGGCAAAGTGTATTTATGTCATGAAATTAGCCCTCCAGAGGATACTGGTGTCAGATAAGTTCAGTGCTGCTGGAGTACTCAATGACCTGGTAACATCGCTAGGTGCATACAGCAGCGTTCCAGCTGCAGAGGTCGGTCATCAGCCATGACTTTGCCCGAGGCGCTGTGGCTCTATGTGTCAGAAAACATCAACGATAATCAATCTTTCATGCTTCAGCTGTGCTTCAACTGCTGATGATGATAGAGAGTGAACCAGGAGAAGCACTGCACACACTGTAAGCAGTGGGTTTATAATCTAGTTCAGTCAGAGATGGGGGCTCGAGTTTGAGACTCTAGACTCGAGTCAAACTTAAGTCGCACACACAGCGACTTCAGACCTGAGACTCGTCCTCAAAGGGCTTCACACTCGACTCGGATTCGATATGCGGCACTTGAGAACAATCTTGATTTTTAGGAAACGTCTGATGAGCTGAATGTCATTCCCTTTGCTTGCGTATCCTATAGTCTCGTATTGCCAGACCTTCCTCCACAGCGCTACCGAGGAAGGTCTGGTTAGTCCACACAACATTCTGGGATGGGAGAAGAAAAAAAGTGCTGTGGTTTATTTCTTTGAACCAATCAGAATCGTCTTGGGTGGAGCTAGGCACCAGATGGAGCTAGGCGCCTCTGCAAAATAGATAGATGATCTGTGTACTTGGCGGCCAAGGGTTTTTCGTTTTGAAATGAAAAAAAAATTAAAAAAGAAGCAGAGCCGACTCTGCCCTTTGCGATACATTGCATCTACGTTGGCTGACCAGTCCAGTTTATTGTCCACATGTACCCCCAAGTACTTATAGGTGTTGGCCACCTCCACATTGACCCCTTCAATGGAGACTGGTGTTGGGCAATTTACAAACTGAAGAAGGCAGGAAGGGTTGAGTCCAGTGTAACATGATAGAAGTCCCCTGTGATCGCAACGAAGGCTTCAGGGTGCTGAGCCAGAAGCCTCGTGATAGTTGAGTGCATGACGTCACATGCGGTTTTGGCCAGAGCTTGTGGAGGGATGTAAACACAAACAACAATGGCGTGCGATAGGCATGCAATACGGATGGAGACTCACCGCTAACAGCTCAATGTCTGGGCAGCAGATAGTTTCCTTCACCGTCACATGTCCTGGGGTGCACCATTTGGTGTTGACAAAGAGTGCAAGCCCCCCACCTTTTGTTTTTGCCACAGTTGAAAAGCCGGTTAGCTCCACATTAGCATCCGGGACGTTGCTTGTGAGCCATGTCTCCGTAGAGCATAGTAGACTGCACTCCCTGTATACTTTAATGTTCTTCACCAGGGCAGCCAGCTCGTCAGTCTTGTTAGCCAGTGAGTTAACATTCACCATCACACACAAAGGAATGGACGGCTTGAACCTCCATCGCCTCTCCATAACCCTAGCCTTGAGTTTAGGTCCAGCTCTGCATAGTTGGTATTTTCGCCTTAGTTCCTCCAGGATCGTGTGAAAAGTGCCGGCTTGTCCGGTGTGTCCCATTGTCCTGAGTTCAAGCAGTCTTTCCCTCGAGTAAATTAGGTCCTAACTTTTTTATTGTCATCTGTTGATTGTTGAAGCAGACGATGCAAGAGAGATTCCTGTGAATAGACAATAAAGTTTGATCCTATCTGATCTTAGAAATGCTGCTTTAACAAACAACTAATTGGAGGACAGTCTCTCCTGTTCCCGAAGTAGCAGCTCGACAGACAAGATGTTGGATCTATGCAGCAGAAAATATTCCTAGCTGAAGCTGCTTCTACATAAGAAGCCAGACTCCTGGCGACGGGCCGGCAGCAGCTGCAGCAGACGAGGTTAACGGGGGGTTAAATGTGGCGCGCTAAGGAAGACTAAGCCGTGTCGACATGAAGGCAATCTGCTCGCCAGCCGACCCGCAGCGCTGCAGGACGGCGAGCCTTTGATGCAGGTCACGTGATCAAAGAGGTGCATGATTGTTCCAATTTTTCATCCAGTCACTCAACGCAGAGTGGACGTCCTCGGCCCTCGCCGTCATCCAACTACAAACCCAAGTAAGCTTTCAATAAAACTTATTTTACTTTGTGACCAACTAATAAACTGCTGAAGTGGAGGTCTGAGATAGGGCTGCACGATGTGAGGAAAATATACAATATGCCATAAGTTTGTTGAATATCGCAATAATATTTCTTGTGATAAATAAACATTAGCGTGTACTCAGTTCTACATCTCTGCTGCTTTCAGTATTCTGCTGAAATACAACAAATTGCTTGTTCAATTAAAAACGAAAGGAAATATGTTGTTGAAAAAATTTAACATTGAATATAAAAGGCCCCACTAACAACGAATGACAGTATCTTTTTAAACTGTAATTTACTACTATTTACTTTCAACTAACACAAAAGATCTCAATTGCGAAATGCCGCAGCCTTTCTCGATTCCGCCAGTTGATATTGCGATGATAAAAAAACAGTATATTGTGATACTAAACATTGGATGTGGAAAGAGTGTGAAAATATTCTACTTAAGTAAAAGTACTATTACTTTGAACTTTTACCTGAGTATAAGTAAAATAACCAGTAGAAAATAAATCAACTCAGGTAGAAGTAAAAAGTAGCCCATTTAAAATTGACTCTGAAAAAAAGGAACAGTAGGTCAGTATACTTATTTTATCTTATTTATACTTAATAAACTTATTTAATTAAATTGCCGTCTTTTGCGATTTGATAAGGACACAAAGCTATATGTTGCTTTCTTTTTTTGGTTGTTTTTTTTACTTTGTTGTACTCAGTAAAGGACGTGAAGTAGCAAAGTGCAATACTTCAAACCAAACATACTTAAGTAAAAGTCAAATTACAGCTTTTAAAAACTAGTATTCGTTACTTTCCATTGCTGTTAAACATCAAATCCCATGGGTAAAAAACACAGAACTGTCAACCAGGAGAGCGGCGGTCATGTCCCGTTTGAAATGAAAACGTTAGTAAACAGAACAAATGCAACTGCGTCGCATTCTGCGTCACGTGTGTAACGTGAAGTATATGACCATCTTTTTCTAAATTCAATTCCATTTTATTCATAGTATCAATTCATAACAAGAGTTATCTCGAGACACTTTACAGATAGAGTAGGTCTAGTACAGATAGAGTAGGTCTAGACCAGATAGAGTAGGTCTAGACCAGATAGAGCAGGTCTAGACTACACTCCAAAATTTACAAGGACCCAACAGTTCTTGTAGTTTCCTCCAGGGAAATCAACAGTGCGACAGTGGCGAGGAAAAACTTCCTTTTAGACAGAAACCTCGGACAGACCCAGACCCAGACCCAGACCCAGGCTCTTGGTAGGCGGTGTCTGACAGCCGGTTGGGGTTAGAATGAAGAGTGGCAATAACAAAAATAGAAAAAATACTAAACTTAACTAAGTTGTTTCTGTGTCACAAAACCTACCCAAATTGAATCTGTTTCTCAAGACGTGTTTAAAACCACAACCGTTAGATGCTCTGGTTTAGATGGAAACGGACGGGAAACCTTTCTGTCGGTCGTATTAGAGCCGAGGAACAAACGACGGCTATCGTTGTATGGTTTGGAGGTCTTCCTGCCCCCAAACCTTCTTTAAATATTTAGGTCTGATTGCTCCTCTTTGCAGCTTGTTCTTCATTGTGTTCATTTTATTTAATCTCATGGCTCACTCTTGGCATGATCACTATTGCTCTTGGTGAATAAATGCAATGTGTAAATCAAGATGAGTGTTGGCAGTGTGACAGAAAACACTGACATTTTCATCCCAAGCGATTCTTCTGAATTGCTTTTTTTATCCGAGCTGTCATTTCACCTATACTTCCTCCAACAACTTCCAAATCTTGTTTGGCTGGAAGCTACTTTTCTGGATCTTTGATGTTGAACCCGATGAACCCGTGCATATGAAGAGATTTTGAGGGTTTTTCACATTCAGAAAGCTGTATTATGCATCACTCATTGTCTTAACCTGAGAGGGTTTCAGTGTCAGTGATTTCAAAGCCCTTCTGATCTCTGAGGCAGAGACAGTTCAGACAAGGAGACACGACATGTGCACATCCATCAAGATCTCTCGTAACAAAACACCACACCAGATCTAGCTAGACTGGGTACAAAACAACAGGCACGCCGCGCACACGCCGTTTGGGCTTGCGAGGCGGCCAAAGAGTAGTAACGTTACGCTTTGAGTAGATGGCGAGCGCAAGATGGACGCCAATAAGATTCTGAATGGAAAGTCTACTTTTAAAAGTTGCCAAACGTTCCATTGACAAGACCAAAGTGATCTGTGTGTGTTGTCGTTGTGAACTGAGCTATCATCGAAGCACGTCCAGTCTGAGAAAAAATAATGGAACAAAAAGAAATCAAGGGACATTTACAATACATAAAAATGTGTGAATAATTGCGATTAATTACAAGTTAACTATGACATTAATGCGATTAATCGCGATTAAATATTTGAATTGTTTCACAAGCACTACGAGTGTCTCACAAACACACCACCAACCGTGACAGCGACCCACAGGAGTCCCAGAGTGACAGAAGGTAAACTTTCATCCAAACAGCGGTCCAGTTTCTGTAGCCGTGATGGATCTGTGTGCTCACGTCTCCTCTCTTCTGAGGGCGACCTGGTTCCTCTGAAGTCTGGGAACTCGAGTGTAAATCTTGTATGGCTCAAACGAGCATCACAATCGCTGGAGCTAATTGGATTAATTCTGTGTTTTGGAGACAGAAAGGTTCAAAGAGGAAGGTGGGTGTTCAAAGCCATGAGCCTAAAGGTGTGAATACGAAGATACATGAAAAAGTGTTCAACGTTAACTGTGAGGTATGTGAGAGTTCACAAGGTCAATAAGTCGAGGGGGTCTGTTTAAGCAGGAGATCAGACTCTGAGTTATCACGTTAATGTAAGCACGGCACGGAACAACTCTCCTGCAGAGACAAAGTGCTGCGTGGGGAAGAAGCTCTGGCGAAGCTTCCTGGAACTTGAACAATTTTTGTTTTGGGAGCTTGACTCATTGCATTGCCTTTTTTTTTTTTTTTTTTTTTTAACCAGTTGTAGCTGGCCGGCCAATCAGATGAGCCGTTCGGTGGAGAGTCACAGATGAAGCCATCCAGTCCCCTTTCGACATCGCTGGTTGTTGCCAGGGTTGTTTATGCCCTGCAGGGGGAGAGGTGGAAGTAGAGCAGAAAATGTTGACGGGCTGTAGATCTGCCACCTGAGAACAAACATCTCTCACACACACACACACACACACACACACACACACACACACACACACACACACACACACACACACACACACAGTTTGTTGGACCAAATAATGAGGTGTTCAAGAACCAGCAGGTAAAACTGAAGTGATGGATAAAGAGTGATAATTATTACAGTTTTCTAAATTTTTGTGTGTGTGTGTGTGTGTGTGTGTGTCTTGGTAATGACTTGGTCTCGGTTTAGTTGGTCTTGAGTACAACCCAGTGGTTATTAACATGAACTTAGCTATCAATCAAGTAATAATGAAAAGTTTAAGAATTGTTGAAGATGTCTAAGGAATCAGTCATCCAGAATAATTATATCTAACTGCATTGCAAGCAACAGGAGATACATGACGATAATGTGACACCAATCTCTTCCATTTTCTTTTCTTTATCTTTTTGTGTAATCCTCTCCAGGTGTGTGCCTGGGCTGGGACCGACGCTCCCGCAGCTGAAGCTGCTCAGCTTTAACGAGGGAGAAGCATTAAGTGGCCGGAGAGCCGGCGCTCTAGTGAACCAGACAGTGGGTTCCAAGCTGCATGTTACGCCAGTGAGAAGCATTATAGTGAAAGTCTGGGTGCAATCTTTTTGATAAAAACAAAATGTTTTTATTTTATTTATTTCTATTTTTTGGGGATCATGGGCAATCTAACATGGAAGAATTACATCCCCTCCTTTCAACACTAAGGCTATAGAGCTACTCAGCCAGCCATGCCACACCTGGAGTTTTAATCCAAACCACAATCTGCATCCTAAACTTAACTCATCCTTTTGGCCCCGAAAGGACTGTCATCTGGTGGTGCCTATACCCGGCTCACAGTCACATATAAATTGCCTATATTTTGAAAAACATTTCTGGAATTTGGGGTTTTATTTTGTGTCTCTGGTGCTTCCACACACATAGAAACTTGGGGGAAAAAAACAACTATCCATGCTGTTTTGAGTTGAGCTGTTCAAAATCTGCACGGCTTTCTACGTCACTAGCCAAGATGAGGTGGCTAACTGTAGCATACTAGCTCGTTCTCAATGGCAAAACACTGCTACAACAGCCACTAGTTGACCATAATCTCCAAAAGAACTACTTCCATGTCCCTGTTATGCAGGTAGTCCACAAGTGTCCCTCGTCTAGAAGAAGTCTCCCAGCTGATCCTGCCTTGGACTGACCAAAGTTGCAAGAAAGAGTTATCTAGCTGATGGGATCTTACGAGCTACTGAACATGTGCAACTCGCAACAAAGATAGTATAGAAGTCAGATGTCTCACTCTCGCTCACATACATTCAGACTGTAGATTTAGAAACAAGAAAAAAAAAAACATCTCATTGACACAGATGGTCTGACTTCTTCAGAAACTCATTTAGATGTAAAAGTGCTACAGAGGCTTCAGGGCCGTCTGTGTCCTGCGGCCTCCACACGGCTGAGGGAGGACAGTCTGTCTGACCCAGTTGCAGTCAGGGGTTGAGGAGGACTTCCTGTAAGTTCCTGTAACGCAGCAGGGGCAGCTCATAATTGGAGTGTCCCGCAGATTTTAATGTTCTGGCTGCTGTTCACACTTCAAAGGCTTAACGCTGTTTTAAAGTGCAGGAGGAAGAGAAGAAAAGGAGGCTCTTACTTTCGTTAAACACAAACTCAAAGATGTTCTATGGAGGACATCAGGTTCGCCGATGGCAGCACTAAAACACAGCCCTGAGTTCAATGCATTCTCATGAATGGGTCTGTATCACAGATGGAAAAAGGACTCACTTCCAATACTCAAGTAGATACTTGTGTTTAAAAAAAAAAAAAAAAAAAAGTACAGATTTAACTTCTTTACTAAAGTAAAAGTAACAAAGTACAGGCTTGGAAATGTACTTAAAGTTAGATGCTGAGGAACGTCAGTGGACATGGAAAAAAAGGCTCTTTATATGCCATTGGCTACATTTCTAAATGGATATCTGCCAATAGGCTTAAAACATCTCATATATGATTATTGTGACAGAGACTGGGACTCCAGGTTAATAAGATTCAGACTGTGCAGCAAGATATGAATTCAATTGTGAGTGTGGTCTAGACCTACTCTATCTACAAAGTGTCTTGAAATAACTCTTGTTATAAATTGATACTATAAATGAAATTGAATTAAAAAAGTGCAAGTTTTAAACATGTTTTTAGCCTCTAAACATGTTCAAAATGTCGTCATTACCAGTGCCTAGCCATGTGAAATGATTCCTTCTAAGTGAACACTGACTGCTGTAGATGTGAAAGAAATGCATGAAAGTTGTGTTAATTCAGCTGTGTTTAGTTGTGGTGTTGATACTGCGAGGAGTGCTTCAGGACACTCTACAAACTACAACACTGAAAAAAAGAGAACATTTTAAAAAATAATCATATGCTTATTTTTCAAAAGTGAGTGCTGTAGTACAACTAGCAGGAGACAAGTTATAATTGTAAGTTTGGAGACACTACCTTATTTAATCATTAAATTGATAGCTTACATATTTTTGTTTTCTCTTTTCTGTGTCGTAGTTTTGTAGATAATTTGTTCCTTGTCATATGATATATGGAGACAGTTGAAATACTATCTTTTCTGACAACAATGCTAATACCAGTATTGTCTCCTTTTTTTAAATGTCTGTTCCGTGATGGTATTTCTGTTTTGTGTTTTGGCCTGTTAGGGTTTAATAGTTTTCCAGAAAATTAAATTAATCAGATCCCGGGAAAAATACCTGTTTTTATTTAGTTTTTTTTTTTTTTTTTTTAGCCCAAGTAATGTAAATGTATTCCCAAATCCCAAACTGACATTTTCTTATATTTTTATTGTTATTTGGACAAAAGAACACGGTTCATGTGCATCCTCAACAGTTTGCAATGACCAGTTCTGCAGGCAACCCGTATAAAACCAATATTTTACAGAACTCCATTATTAAAAACTAATGAAATGTGCTAAAGTAAACCATTGAATGATTCCTAAACCATTTTCTTAAACCAAATCCATTCTGTGGCGGTTGAGATTTGCATGCGACTGTGTACAAATCTCCACACTCTCTCTCCCCCACACTGGTCCACCAGAGGAGCACCTTCTCTAAGAGGCTCCGACAGCTTCAATGTTGCACGGACCGCTACAGGAAATAATTTCTACCACAGGCAATAAAACTCTTTAACACGTCATCACTGGGTGATAGATAAGACTCTGAGACACCACAGTACTGCACTATGCAACCTGCACAATTGGTCTATTTACATTTAATCATCCTGTTTAAGCAGTTGCACATTTTTGTATTCTCATCTTGTACAGTATTCAAATTTGTGTGTATTAAATCATTTTATGTATGCTGTTTCCTAGTATTTTCTTTATTTATATTCTGTGCTGTGTTGATGATTTTGCTGCTGCAACACTGTAATTTCCCATTTTAGATAGCTAGCTATTAGCTATCTTCCTAGCTAGCTAGGAGAGCATAATGCAATAACTCCATAGGGGGCCCTCACACACAGCACAGACGATCAGACCGCTGGAGCCAGAACAGCAAGTGTGTTCCTACATGATGCACCTTGAAACCTGGTTTGGTAGAACTTCTCCACAAAGATCATATCTGATGATTTCAGCCATCTTCGTAACATTGTGGATGGACTTCCTGGCCTTGTGAAAGCTGGGTTTCCATCCACTTTCACATATTTAAAAATGTGGCTAAAGGAAATGTTTGTCTGTGCTTTTTCTCATCTGCTGTGCTACTGAAATAAAGGACACAGCTGCAGGTTCAAAACTTAAACTAAAACTTTATTTTATTCTAAATTCATTACACATAAAAGGAAATATTTCAGGCCTTTTTAGTTTTAGTCTTGATCATTACAGCGTACAGCTCATGGAAATCAAATCTGTATCTCAAAATATTAGAATATTACAACAAAGAATGTATAATGTGGAAATATGGACCTCAAATGATAAACTTCATGGTTGATGAATCTAGAAAATATGGAAGTTTCACTTTTAATAAAGTTACAGAAATAAACTTTTCCACAAAACTATCATTTTATGAAATGCACCTTTTATCTTAGACGCTGAACAAATGGCTTAATGTAAAAGACCAAGTAAAGTTGTTGGTAAAAAATTAAGTCAACAAAATAACCCAGTTGTCCATGAATGGTAGCCTACAAGGGATGGGTCCACCAACAAACTGTTATCATTTGGACTTTTAAAAAGACCAAAACATGCTTCATGTCCTTTTTAGACTTTTGAAGAGTTGATACTATTGTCAGGCTATAGCATTAAACAAATGTAGTGAAACACTATTCTTTGAAATTCATTCAGGTGGTATTATGATCATTCATTTCCACAACTCAAGCATGTTTAAAGATATGTAGGTTAGTGAAGTCACCTTTCTAAAGATGGAGATTTGTCCAGAACAACCAAACACTTGGTTCCTAGTTAGGAAAACTGAAAAAAAATTGAATGCAGTGTGATAGGCCTAATAGGCTGCTTCATTAAGTCTATATGCAGCAAATGGTTAAACTCATGTGGAGAGCTGGTGATTCAACTGTGTTCATATGGGTGGCTGTGGTAGCTGTTTGAACTGGACTGTATTTGTTTTATTATTTTGATACACATATAGATGAGCCCACCTCATAAACTTGTAGGATGTAGCCTACAAAATATAATATGTAGGAGTCCTTTTCATTCAAGTACACTCTTCATTCATTGAGTGCACCTGGCCAATTTAGACTGAACCATTCAAGAAATAGCCTAAATAAGGGGTATGATTTACATCTGTAAACCTTTGCTAAATCAAAACAACAAAGACCACACTTGTCTAGTTTTGCCTGTTTAATTGTCAAATTTACAAATTGACAAGACACACACTCACTGCTGAGGTAGGAACCCTAGGAAAGACAAAACACCATGCAGGATGTCTAATCCGAGGCAATCTCTGGGGCCACTAAGTGGATCAAATTGTGCTTCAACCTGTTCCATGATTTGGCTGTCCAACATGTGCTGGTTAGGAGGTCCAGTCACTCTGTCAGACCAGTCTACCAGTGTGGTCCATTCTGAAGCAGAGGCTTCTGCAGTCCCAGCACCATCTGGATCAGCATCACCTCCTATTGCTCCTGCAGCATAAACACCTCCCTCTGGGGCAGTTCTGGCACCAAAGATGTCCTGCATTGCAGTGCGTGGTCGTCCCTGCTGTTCCACGCAACCTCTTACAAAAAGCTGCAAGGGTGCCTTTCTGATGCCTTTCTGTCCGCCACCCATGGTTGTTCTGTTGCTGTACGAAGGCTGTGATGTCCCTATTGAGAGACCGACCGACCGACCGACTGACCGACCTCCAATAGCCAGCATCTAACGTTGGCTACTCCGCTAAGACAAGCATCTAGCAGCATTGTTGTGGATGCTGCTGTCTCAGCCTGGCAACCAGCGTGAACTTGGGAGAAGGGGGCGGGAGAGACAAATCTCTCCAGTATTTTGAATTTGAACTGCAGTAACTATTTTAAACACAAGCTGTTAGTATTACATTTTGGACCTATAAGATATTTCTGGTTAAACTGTCAGCATGAACAAAAATCATGTCCAAAGATCTGGCTTGGGAAAAAAATCACAAAACAAATGGCACACACAGGAAAAAAACATGATTATATATTTCCATGTGGTCATTTCTGGCTTGGTGCCTTTGACCAGATAACCTTAATCACCCCCGCCCTCCTCTCTATCCTTGCCGCTCCCCATTTCCTGTAACAACTACAAGGCTGCAGGACTTAATTTTAATTTCAGGAGAAGAGGCGAAGGAGGGGTGACAATGTGTCAGACTGATGGTTTGGCTGAGGATCAGCGTGTTTTATTCATGCCAGGGGGTGTCCACACACACGTGTACACACACACACACACACTCTACCACCTCACCCTTAAATGAGAGCTGACGTCCCTCTGAGGGAAGCCGTCTCTAACCTTGTCTCCCTCTGCAAAGACAAATCGTTCCTGTTTTATGGTCCCGTTGTCCCTTCATATTTGCATGTTGCAAATATCTATCTTCTTTATCTTGTAAAGAAGAAGGGCACGGTTCTAAAACAGAAGTAAACATGCAGCTGGCTAATGTATGAAGCAGAAGCTGCAGCATGCTGGAGGCTATCAATCAAACTGATGAATGAGGCCAAAGAAATGGAGAATTTAAATACCTGGTGTCTAAAGTAGATGTTCTTAGAGTGTAAACACCTGGTTGTACGTAAGAGCAGGGATGTGTGTGTTCATCTGTATTAGGGCTCATTTAATCTAGATCAATGGAGGTAGGATAAAGCCTGACATCCGGAGCATGAGTAAGGCTTGGCCCCTCACATTCTCCGTTGCCGTCCATAAACATTGTTCGCTTCAGGAAACAACAAACTTCGAGCTAGTGAGCGACACGCTGAAAATTTCAAGATTTGGAGAACACGTGGATGGTGCAACAAGGCCGAACTTGCTCGGTTCTTTCAGGGAATTATTGTAAAGATTTACAAAGAATACGTTTAGGGCATTTCCTCTGTAACTGGGGCATTTTGGGACCGATTGGTGGGATTGCACACGGAGATACACTGGTAAGAGATAGTGAGGTGTAACCAGAGGTGGGTAGAGTAGCCAAAAATTTTACTCAAGTAAAAGTACTGTTACTTCAGAATAATATGACTCAAGTAAAAGTAAAAGTAGTCATCCAAATAATTACTTGAGTAAGAGTAAAAAAGTACTTGGTGAAAAAACTACTCAAGTAGTGAGTAACTGTTGAGTACCGTCTGATTTATTTCTTAACACATCAAGCATCAATCAGACAGACAACAATACAAACTAATCATCTTTAGGCAAATTAGTTCATCCAATCAATAAAATAAATTAAAATTAATTTTTACAAAATAGCTTAAGTGAGAGACTTGTCACATCAAATTTGGATGGATACTGCATGTGCAAAACATACTGTAACCTAAAAGACAAACATTCACCTCTCCACAGCAAAAACTAAAATTACCGCTTCCTGTTTCCTCAGGTTAGATGTTGAGTTGTTGAACGCTGACATGTCCGTTTGTTTTGGTCGACACTGAAGGCGCCGCATAACGTAGCTGCTGTTTCGTACTTTTCCTAAAAGGTAACCATGCTTTCACTATGAGGCCGGGGGGGTTCCTCCTCGTCTGATTTGCCTTGGCGAAGTTTGATTCTGACATCTTTGTTTTACTACGAGTGTAACGCTAACCTGTCCCGCCGCTGAGCTCAAGTATGGTCACGTGACTGCACGACGACGTTTGATTGGTTACGTGATAGACCCTTCAGCGGAAGACTCTCGCTGTCAAAATAAAACATTAAAATGAGACGTACGCTGGGGTAAGAACATGGACGCGTAGAATACCAAAGAGGTAAAAAGAAAAGTAACGAGCTCATTGTAGCCTAATGTAGCGGAGTAAGAGTACAGTTTCTTCTTCACAAATCTACTCAAGTACAAGTAAAAGTATAGTGATTTAAAACTACTCCTAGAAGTATCATTTTTTCAAAAACTTACTCAAGTAAATGTAACTCGTTACTACCCACCTCTGGGTGTAACCATGTATCAACTGATTTAAATGGCTCGCGTTACTGTCTGACCAAGCAGCTGTAATTGATGAGTTGAGAGTGACAACGGGTTGCTAACCCCATGCGCCACTTGTTGTCTGTAGATTAAACACACAAGATGTCATTTGTTTAATTAGCTTTATAAAAGCTGGTTGATTAAAGAAGAACACAGAATCCTTGCTTCTCTCCCATGCTTTCTCAGTGGGACGGACAAATTCAGACCTTATACGAAACAAATTTTCAAGCGACTCCGTTGTCTCAGACTTATTTCCAATATTGGAATGAAATCATGGGTCTTGCTAGAGTTGAGGCACTCCCAACATCAGTCCCAGTCAGTCTTTTTTCCGATCTGGACGTTCAAACAAAATCGTATTTGATTTTATCGTGGCAGTGAATTTCCAATCTAGTTGTAGTCTTGCAATGTGTGACCCTGCAAGATCCCCAGTCTTTACATATTATGACGTTAGGTGTGTTGTGTAGATGGTGTCAGACTTCAGTCGTTTCAAAGGGCGTTTCTCAATCTGTGTTCTTCTATGGACTCGTGTTCTTGTGAAACGTCATGTTCGGTCGCCAAAGTACTGACCCAATACACAAGTTAGCATTTCGCCAAGAACAGTTAAAATTCCCGGATGTGTTCTCGACGCCCATTTTACCGAGGATACATCGGATGGTAACTTGTGTGAACTTGGCAGGGCCGCTATCCCAGAATTCAATTCGGGTGTAAAGCGCGGATGGTTTCCGGTACACAGATACAACAGAAGTGGAAAGTTTTCACAATTTACGTCTATTATTAAATCAATAATTTCATTTTTAAGACGTTTTAAGGTGAGAAACCAACTGTGTAGATTTTGAATATCGGCAGTTTAACAAAAATTGATGGTGAATTAAAAAAGCCTTCGGAGTTGGAAAGCTCCACAATCTCTCGCGAGACTCTCGCGAGCCGGTCAGTCAGTCAGCTCACAGACCCCCCCTGCCCCCTCTTGCCCCCCATTTAGACAGACCACTGCAGCAGCAACAATGGCAGAGATAAGCCAGGTTCACAACTGTAAGATATTTAAAACAATTAACCGCTGTTATTTTTTATTTCATTCATTACATTTGGCGTTTTGTTCTGTGTTTGTAATTGTTTTTATCGGGGGACAACTGAGGAAACCAGGGCCAGCGCCCTCTGTGCTGGGGGTGTTGGACCAGCCTCTCTGTGCTGGGGGTGTTGGACCAGCCTCTCTGTGCTGGGGGTGTTGGACCAGCCTCTCTGTGCTGGGGGTGTTGGACCAGCCTCTCTGTGCTGGGGGTGTTGGACCAGCCTCTCTGTGCTGGGGGTGTTGCGCAATAACAGAACGCTTCGTCTCAAAAACTGTCAACAGCGTTTTGTGTGCTTCTGAACTTGCGAGATCATTCTTCCAGGTACAACCAGCAAGAACGGTCTCCCCAAGAACACAAGTCCGTTCTTTGCTTACTTGGCATTGAGAAACGGCCTACGTCTTCTGGTGTTTGGTTGGCATAACGAGAAAGGAAGGGAAGAAAGTGAAGGAAATGTGGATGCAATTTAATGACCTGAGATATACCCACAGTGTGCTCATTAGTGTAAACAGGTGTGCGTCATTAGCACTTTCAGCTGTGTGTGTGTGTGTGTGTGTGTGTGTGTGTGTGTGTAATATGACAAGAGGGAGGAATATTTAAAACTACTCTGCAGTTGATGCCTCTATATTAGTCTGTCTGCTATTACATATGTTTGCTTTCACACAGCTACATTTAGATTTCAACAACAACAAGGAAATGGTAACATTCTTTTTTCCATTACTGTAATTTAAAAAAAAAGAAGCTTTGCCTCTGCTGAGCCAACCCCTTACTTACCTGAGCAGATGGTACGTTCCAGTGAAGTAACGCTGGGAACCTCATGGTCTGCAGCGTGAGAAGGTGGCAGCCTGCTGGGAGGCCAAAGGTTTTAGACGTTGGTTTTATTTAAATGTAGTTTGATATATTACATTTTGATGCTAATTGTATGGACTCATGCTCTTATGAATTGTTCATAACCCCTTCCCAACTACTCAAAATACAAGTTTTAACTCAAACTTGCCAGTTAAGCACATCTAAAAATTGAATAAAGCTATCATGTTAACATATACACCCATGTTCAACAGCTCAAAATCTTCACTGAGAGGGACAAGTATAGGACCCTAAGGCTGCATCTCATGCCCCTTATTTGATAGCTCCGCGGACCAAGGAGCTATCAAATAAGGGTGATGAGCTACAGCCCTGGCTTCATCGTAACGCTGAGCTGCCCGTAAGACAGATGGAGGAATGTGCAGCAGCAGCTCCAGATGTGTCGAGTTAAACATGACCACACAAGCCAGAGGAGTGTGTGTGTACAGTGTGTTGCACTTCTGACTGAGTTCACTTTAAGACTCATCTCTCCTAAACCACAAAGGATGGACAACACCCTTTCTGCAAATATTGTTTGTACATTCCCTACTGTTAAAGCTGCAGTAGGGAGTTCTGAGAAAACGTGGAAAATTTGAACAAGCACACCTTACAGGTCCCTCCCCCTTGCTCTCTGCTGCGCTACAGCCCTCCCTCCACAGCTCCTCCCCCACAGCGGAGCCTGCCGTTAACGCACAGGCTAGTAAGCAGGGCCACCGATGACGGAGGATAAACAGCTATGGCACATTCACTGGTAGGGGCAAAACATCAACGATATGCTTTTTGTTGACTATGGCCCGCCCATATTTTGACTAGAAAATTGGTCCAAAAATCATTACGTGTTTAGCAATACATGTAATGTAATTATGTAACATTGCAGTCTTTCTATAAGTAGTTAATGTTACAGTATATAAGTAATTATTCTAGCGATATGTGATGTTAGATAAGGTTTGCTAGTACAATATTTCAGCAACATGACAAGCCAGTGAATTGGCAGGTTTCAATTGTTGCTTTGCACAGTGCGTGGCATTTTATCTGGATGTTGTGCGGCTAGAGTTTTGACACTGAGTCAATGGGCTCCGACGAGGAATTCACACCCACAGCGACTTCTATGAGCCGACGGGCAGGGAGAAGAGGAAGCGGTGTGCGCGGAGATGGGGCAGAGGTCACAGAGTGGTTCCAACTCCCCAGCACCTCAGCATAGAGGACATGGCACATGTGGAGAATTTAAGATTAGAAAGGCCTTCTTATGGACGTGTAAGTTACCTCAGTTATAAATGTATTCCCTTTGCACATCATAAAGTATAATGTTCAATTTAGTTTAAAAAATATAGGCCTATGTAGTGTAATGTTAGCTAAATATGTGGATAATGAGCTTCAGAAACCATTTTTATTTGTTATCACTAGGAGCAAATTCAACAATTTACAACAGAAGTGTTGGAGCAATGTTACGCACAAGAGCCGAGCTTGATGTTTGATGTCCTCAGCCATTTGGGACCTGCTGCTCCTCCAACATTACCTCTGGTCCCTGGGCAACCATCGTGGTGCATCTGCCAGGGATGCAGAGAAATGCCCACTGTGGTGGAGAGGAAGTGCTGCCTCCAACAGCCCCTGCTTTGCATTTCAACTCTACCACATATGGAGGCATACATCCTGCAGACAGGAGTCTCACGTCTGGCCAGGAGGATCTGGAATGACCTGCGTGCTGTAGTTGAGTAACAGGTAGCAGTGACGGTTTGATACAAACATTTCTTTCTTACCTTGGCCCCTGCTGACTTGGGTCTCCAATCGCTCCTGATGGTGAGAGCTGGCACACCAAATGACCCACGTCAGTATGGTGTGCTGTCCGGTCTTATGGTCGCAAGTTGATGGAGTCCACATCGTGATGACACCTGTTTCCTTACAATTGCCCTGTGAATTTCTGGGATGTAATGGTAGTCCTTTTCCTCTTTTATGCCATACCAACTCCACTTTCTTGACTTCTTATTACAGAGTATACAATATCTGAAATCAGATATTTGACAGACGATGAAAACCAATGGAAAGATTTATATTCTATGCCTTTTGTGATATGGGAAAGTAATGATAAGCACAATGTTAACTTGACACCCCCCCACACACACTTTGCTGTAGTGGTGTGAGTCTATTATTCCAAAATACAGATGATAACCAATAGAAGTAGGCTATGATTTTGTGGCTATAGGCTAGTAACTCGAGATTATGTTCTGACATTACATGGTGATTATAATGCAGGTGTCTGCAATACAATGTGCAAATAACCACATTTACTACCCAACACTCCTGATAAGACATTATGCACATTACATCCTCTATGCAGCCATCAGGCCTTCCCTTGGGTGGTCTGTGAACATGGTTGTTGTAATCCAGGCCAGCCAGTAAGATTCTGGCTTCATAAACAGGAGGGCTGAAACTGAAGCGCTTGCTGGCATACATCAAGATGTGATTATGGAAAGACTCCGGCTTAGCAGTCGACCTACAAATTCAGTGAGAACTGTAAGATTATATAAATTCTTTCTCAACAGTAATATATGTAAAACCACTGAATAGTGATTTAGAGGCGACATGACAGGGAAATTTAATAAGCATAATCATACCTAAGTGCAAGTACTTGTGTACCTCCTTCAGCCAGCGTTCATTGAGAATGATTTCTAAAAAAAAGCCTGATGGGCCCCCGGGCCCCGGACCCTTCTCTATCCACCCCTTGTTTCTGTGCTCCTCCAAGGGCCCATGCTGACAGACATCCAGTGACAAGTCGTGTTCTCCTGTGACATGGTGAAGAAGGCCAATCAACATGTCCTAAATTAGAAAATGAACATACATATACAATAATTAAACATACAATTTGTATAGTAGTTGTATATAGGCTTTCACAATCATTTCTTACCGATCTGAGGATGAGAACAATACTGGAAAGGGCAGGGAGCGGATGTGTGGTCATCTGACGTTTGGTTGATGTTGTTATAGCCAAAGCACCACCCTGACATAACCATGCCATACATAATTTGTTAGGCCTGTTTTGAAATTATAGACAAATATAACTAAGCTATATACTCCTAACATGCCGGTCTGGGATCTTACAGAAAGATGATTTACAGACAGAATGTAAGAGAAGCATTGCCCAGCGTGATTCCACAAAGCCATAAAGATTTTTCATTGGATTATTTTGCCATTTCACACAGTGGAAGTGGCCACAGCTGCTGAGGCTAGACATTGCTATTGCAATTTCCATATTTCTACAGGAAAAGTAATCTGCAACAATATATATTCGGTAGAAGAACTAGCACACACGTTTTATTGAATACCTTCGGATTACAAACAGCCGACACAACGGGCTGAATGCTAATGTTAGGAGCAGTCCTCATTAGATTGTATTTACTTTATTTTTGACAGGGACAGCGCACAATTAAAGTAACTTCACCGTAACTATCTTAAACTGAGGGTGAACGCGTTACCAGGTAAAGTTAATCTTCACTTGCTGCCACACATGGTTTCAGATTTGTCAGCTAATTTTTCAAAATACATTTGGGAATATGCTCAGAACATTTTGGGCTAAAGCCCCAGCAAAATGTTTGGTGCTGAAGGAGCAGAGCTCCGGCAGGGTGTGTTGTGGACCGGAGGAGGCCGAGCTGCGCTCCGGCCCAGTTGCACTTCTGCTCAGAGATATGCTGAATGTATTTGTGTTTGTGTACCTTGACGCTATTCTGATCTTCTCCCGTAACCTGAATGAGCATATTCTACATGGCCATGCTGTTCTGCAGAGACTGCTCAACCATGAACTGTTTGTTAAAGCAGAGAAATGGGAATCTAACTAAAAACAGAACATGACTATCAAGAGAACTCATTTCCTGTTTTAGTCCTTTAATGATCTGTCTCCTCTATCACAAACCCTCCTCTCATTGTTCATTGTATCCACTTGTGTATTTCTCATTGTATCCACTTGTGTATTTCTCATTGTATCCACTTGTGTATTTCTCATTGTATCCACTTGTGTATTTCTCATTGTATCTACTTGTGTTATTCTCTCGTGCCAGCAAACCTGATGAAATGTGTCAGTTAACAAACAAGGAGCTGCTGCTCTCTTCCTGCTTGTTCAAACTTGAGGTAAATATACAGCAGAGTGGTTTGTGTCCAGATGACACACTCGGTAGGCATCCTGTCCCAGAACTGACAGAGAAGACAGGCCTTTAATCAACCAAATGAGTGGATACAGTATGAAGTGAGGCATATATGTGCTCACTGTGCAGAAAGGGTAGACAGTGACCTTGTTGCGGGAAGAGTGGGAAATGAAATCCAAAGCTAAAGGTATTCATCCCTACTGTAATGTAGACGTGAACAGAAAACTCTCTTCGAACTGAAATGTAAGAGCACAAATTTTGAGTAGTAACTCTTGGGATGTGGGTAAACGTGTAAGGGTTAGAGTCTGGACTCAAGACATTTTTTCTGTTGTCTCAGACTTGTCTCGAACTTTACCATTGGTCTCGCCAAATCTACTAGTTGGTCTCGACTGAGTCCAGCACTTTACTTTTTTTTTTTTTCTGAAGTAAATTTCTCCGTCAAAACAAAACCATCGAAGCATGCGCTTTCAGAAAACTGTTATTTGGGGCGGCTGTGTCTCATTGGTTGTCTGCCAATTGGAAGGTTGGTGGTTCAATCCCTGGCCCTGCAGTACCATGTCGAAGTGTCCTTGGGCAAGACACTGAACCCAGAGTTGCCCCCGATGCTGTCTTTGCATCAGAGTGTCAATGTGTGTGCATGTTCATCTGATGAGCAGGTGGCACCTTGTACGGCAGCCTCGGCCACAGTGTATGAATGTGTGTGAATGGTGAATGTATCCTGGTAGTTGTTAAGACTAGAAAAGCGCTATATAAATACAGCACATTTACATTTTATTAGTTTATTACAAAGTCCCTCTAGAACGGGCATTGACATTGGTCACCTGGTATGCGCCTGGCTGTATCATATGAGGAGCAATCATTCATTTTCATTTTGGCCATAGACACACATGCTGCTGAACACTTTGTACTGTTTATTCTTCAAGACAAGTGATAAGAACAAGAATGGGAACATTTATATCTTTAGGGACACCTGTGACACCGGCCCATAGACTAATTGTGTTGTTACTTTGCACTTGCTTTTAGAGCATTACACAAAATAATGCAAAATGATTATCTTACACTAAAAGATGTAGTGGTTCTTGCATCACATGCAATATGAACAAGTATCTAGGTGGTCTTGAAGAGGATTCTATTTTTGTGTCTCTCATTTGGACTCGGTCCTGACTAGTCCTGGTCTTGGACTTGACTTGACTACAGCACTATCTCCTTGTCATCTTGTCACTGCTTTGCTTCATTTCTCTCCTGCAAAATACAAGTCAAGAGCTCCATCTTCTGGCAACCCAGCAGAGCATTTCATGAATAACTGGCAGTTTAAGCGTGCAGATAAAGTAGCTCTTCACTAACCAATGATTGTTGAATGGCACCTGCCTCATTTGGTTTGGTTTGGTTAATAAGACTCCTTAACAATCAAATACTTTTCCATCATATTTCCATGCCTAAGCCTAGTCCTAGTTTCTCTCTGACAATAAATCCTTATTTTACCCTATTTACAAACGTGACACATTTCTGGATGACGTCGCATATCCTGCCAGCAAAAGTTGTACCACTGCTTTTCATGTAACAAAGCCCTGCTGCCTCAGAGTGGCCCTATTTAAATGAGTGAAAGGGATGCATTTTGTGCAAATTAGGGACCATTGGAACGCGGCCAGCAAGAGTATCTGGTTGTGTCTCTTACACTGATCAATGTCGCCCTGGTGACCCGTGTCCTTAGAGACACGGTAACCAAATTAGTTTCTTTCTCTTTTAATGAGGATGAGGTCCCTGGGTGTAATTTCTACAGGCGGATAATCTGCAATTACAAAACTGTTGCTGCTCCTCTCACCCCCCCCCCCACCCAACCTTTTGATAGCTTTGACTGTCACTGTAGTTTTCACTATGTAATTATCACCATGTCTCTTGTTGTTCAGTCCAAATCCATCTATAAAAATACATGTTACATTATGAATGAGTTTAATTTATATTTCATGCTACTTTACAACAAATCACCATGCTATGTTAAAGAGAATGAATGACATCAAATCTGATTTTAAATTACGACCCATCAGATTCCATACTAGATTTTTGCTGTCCTATGATTACACTGTACATGTCTCCCTGGACATGTAGTTGCAATTATTTTTATTAACTGTAGGTTATCCTGTCTTTTCAAAAAATCTGTTGTTTAATTTCTTTGCCAAAAAGACTTTATAGTGCTTAGAACTTGTGAAAAATGTGATACAGTTATCAAATATGGATGACACTAAACTGAAATAATTAAAACAACTTTTGTGGCTGAGCTGAAAGGGAACATGGTGTTTTTGTACCAACGGGTTTATCATAAAACAACAGCGGATGTTTTTATATACTGGGAAAATTACATGTACATGAAAGTGTGTCTGTTCAGGGGCATCTTTTGACTCGGGTAGTCATATCTTCACTTTCTGTATTTGATAACTCGCTCACTGAACAGCATTGTTGTCCTTAGACCGAGTCTGATCTCAGTCCCTCCACAGCCTCCCTACAGCATGCTGGTCTCACAGGAGCCAGGCTGCAGTATCTGAAGAGTAACTATGAGTTTAACTGCTTTTCTAAACCAGGGTAGATCACGGGGTTTAGACAAGAGCTAAAACCAAACCGAATGGGTAAAAAAAAAAAAAAAAAGGTAAAATTAAAACAGTAACAGTTATAACGGGCAGAAACACAAGTACAAGAAGACCAAGAGTCCTTGCCGCTTTAAGCTCTGATTTCTTCGTCTTTGGAGTCACTGAATGCTGGAGTGTGACAGCTATAATGGGAGAGCGCATGGCAAATATTATCAGGTACAGACCTACGATGACAGAAACTGGAACAAGAAAGGTAACAAAAAGAGCAACCCAAACCAGTATTGAAGATGAAAATAAAACCACATAGTTTGTATATTACCCGATCCACCACATCAGTAGTTACCATATGTTTAACCTTTGTGTTGTCCTTCGGGTCAAAGAGACCCGTTCAGTTTATTTGGCTTTTGTATTGACCTGACCCGCCTGGTCCCCGGTGACCCTGGCCTACTACGGGATGTCATTTCATGTGAACTGTCGAAAGCCTCGGCATCAGGGGTCCCAGAGACCAAAACTGCACTCAAGCGCGTATCACACTAGCCATTGTCTCGTCCTCCGGGGTCCCAGAGACCCAACCTGTGTGTATCACACAGACACACACACACACACACACACTGTAGACACATTTGTCTTCTTCTTATCATTTTAGGTCATTTTGGACCGTTGCACTTGTTACACTACTTGGTTCAGCAGACAGCATGGCCCGTCGTTTGACTCTAGGAAGGATGCGCAAAAACAAGCCCGAGTTGCTGAGCGCGTTGCTCGCCACCACGGGGCGCGCAGCCTTCTTGTCCAAGTTCACCTTCTCGCTCACCGCCGCTCTGGTGTCCTACGTGCCCAAGAGGCACAGGAACATGCTGGTGCTGAGCACCCTGCACACAGGGGGCGCGCGGTCAGCGCCGATAGGCGCGCAAAACCCAACATAAAATAAAAATGTACCAGAGAGCATTTTTTGTAGTTTGTAAATAAATAAGCCAAATTGTTATTTAGGTTTTATTGTTGCATGTACTCTACAGAAACTAGGTACTTTTCAATAAGATTTTCAGAGCTGTCAGATTTTCTGGTAGGCTACCTAGTAGTTGAATTAATGAGTACAGTATATTTGAAAATCTGCTAACTGTTCATGTTAACCCCCCAGTTGGTCTTGTCGTAATATACAGGTATTTGCAGCAATTAAATAACACCATATCTGAAACCCTTTTAACAATAGAACAAGATAAAATATACAATAAAAAGCAAATGTGATGCCATTAGGTTCGTAATGTAACTGCGCTTATGAAATTTAAGCAGCTAATGATTTATCAAATTTTTTTTTTTGGGGGGGGGGGGATTATCCAGATTGATTAAAGTATGAGCAGCCAGTGCCCACTGATGTCTGGCAATACAAAACTAACATACAACAAAGCATTTTCTTTTGGCTACTCAAACAAGCTGCAAAAGAGAGCCGTGCCTGATTAGTGTTGACTGACCTACTTTACTGATTGGTCAAATCAATTGGCTGTGAAAACCACAAGGCGGAGTCAATTATCAAAATTCCATCAGGTTTAATAAGCATCTGGTGGCGTTTAGACGTGCAGTGGCGTTTATTAACCACCTGGTGGAACCAAAATGAAATCTGAGGAAAGAAGACGTTTGCTGAAGTTAATGGTCTCAAAATGGAAGTCTCCTTCAAAAACAATCCAAGGCACACTGTAGTTTGTGTGTGTGTGTGTGTGTCCAGATTCAAATCACAGAATACCTAGAGTATCCAAAGAGCACCTGCATGTGACCCAGCAGCTCTTCTACTCCACTGCCTTCTCTGAATCATGTACTTTTTACATTTATCTGTATTTATTGGACAAAGGTCATTCAAATGTCACACTCAGGCCTAAATAATATTCTGTAATCAGCCTATAAAAAAGGGGTAATTGTAGAACGTGGTTAACCCCCCCAAATTGTCTGGGGAAAAAAGACACAGGATATGTCCTCACTGGTAACTCCGGCCCTGGAGAGAGGCCGACTTAAAATTACTTTTAAGGTATTGTTTTGGAAAAAAAGGATACAAAAGGATTGCAGAATCTTTATTTTTAAAACACGTTATTACACAAAAACCCATTACATTACATAGTTTTCCTCAGAATTTGAATTGTTCAGTTGTTGAAGCGATACAGACGGTTTCTCACGTGATATTAAAAAAAGCTTTCTTAGGCCTAGGAGAAGCAAGAGATCTCTGTTTAT
Source organism: Percina caprodes (assembly GCA_013375575.1). Classification (NCBI taxonomy): domain Eukaryota; kingdom Metazoa; phylum Chordata; class Actinopteri; order Perciformes; family Percidae; genus Percina; species Percina caprodes. The sequence goes on from JABXJD010000102.1 coordinate 644,260, forward strand.
TTAAACTTTTTTTTTATTTTTTACTATGAAACATGGTGTGTTTGCTCGGCCTACATACGATAAGACTGATGGGGAATACAACATGAAACCTGAGGAAAGAGAAGATGTTTGTTGAAGTTAATTATATAAACTGTTCCAGTCTAATTCATTAAAACCATGATAATAACAGGACACGGTAAAGTGAACACAGCCCAGCCAACAGCAACCACCAAAACTTACTTTACACAACACTGCCCCCTTCTGTTATTCAGTACCAACAACACCTGCAGGATTGCAACAGTGATTTACAGAACTGCATAATATTGATTAAAAAAAGTCAATAGACATTGATTCATAGCTGTAAGGACTCTTGATGAATGCGTTTGCTCGATGACATTCCATATGTTGCTGTGGTTGATCCTAGAATAAGGATTGCCCCCCCCCAGTTTAATCTGCTAATGCACTTCACATTGACAAACAATAGTGGTGCTATACTAAAACCCTTGTACAAAAGCTACAGTGGAGACTAGGGCTGGGATAAAATCATTGGATCTCCAATTGAAAATAACATTTTTGCTTGAGTCATCTGATACGGCTTAATAAAATGCAGAAATCCAGCAAAGGGCCAGAGGTCGGACCCAAACCCAGGCCGCTGCAAAGGACTCAGCCTGCATGGGGCGCAGGCTCCCACTGGGTAGGCCAGAGGTCGCTCCAGAAATCAATCTTTTAATGTACACCTGTTTTCACCATGGACGTATTACCCACCACAAACATTTTGGGGCTCAATTCTTAACCTGGTGCATTATAAAAAAAATATTTGAGGGTTTGCTTCTTCCTTGTACAGTTTGCAACAGACAGAATCTGTTTTTATATCCCAGCTAAATTGGTAATGTAACTGAAATCTCCCTAACCTAATTGATAATCGAACATGTAGCCGAATCAGAATCAAACAGGTTTGAGAAATGATTGGCGACACCCAGCCCTACTTTGGACACAGTAAATCTACAGGGCAAATATGGCTGCAACTTTGGTGCTTCCTATAAACGTTACAGTGAAATGTTTATGTCAGTGTGATGACAACAGAGCAATGAATCTGTAAAAATGAGAGATAGATAGATAGATAGATAGATAGATAGATAGAGCATCAGTGTGGAGAGCGGATGTACTACACATTTTTTGTCAATGAGATATTGAAATAATGTGAATAATGATGATTGCATTCAGTCACTACAAAGCTAATTACGGTACACTGCAAAACAATAGATATGAGTATAGCTAAACATGACATATGAACATAAATACAGATGGCTCCACAGTAGTGCAGGATGTAAAGCAGAGCAAGGCGTTCACGCTGAGCGATTAACAATGCTGGTGATGTTTTTCCTCCTTATTCGGATCGTCCTCGTCCCATGAGCTGCAACAGCAACCGAATGACAAAATATTAATTGCATGATTTCTCATTGAAGATTTCTATCTCACAATGAGGAGCCTACAGTTAAAACGTGACGGCCGTTACGTGTGCTTCCTACAATCAGGGCCTGAAAGAAACTCTTGTTTACGGCTACTGTTGTTCTTTTCAACCCAAGGCCGCCATCTCCTTGGATTTGAGCTCAAAATATATATGTATAGGCCGGCTGAAACAAGCAACCAGCGGTGGAAGAAGTGTCCACTTCTTTTGCTTAAGTAAAGGGACTAATACCAAACTGTAAAAATACTTTTCAATGCAAGAAATTTTACTTACTAAGTAAATGTATGTAAGTATCATCAGGAAAATGTACTTAATTATTAAAAGTAATTTTACTAAGTGTTAGTAAATTACTACTAAGTGTTTAATGGTCTAATCATCTCAGCTGGACTTGTTGGCTGTTATAATGTTGGGTACTTTCCTTTACAACAAAAATACTATCTTATAAAGTACGTGTTTTTCTGCAAACATCTTAATTAACTAAAGTAACTAAAGCTGTCAGATGAAAGTAGTGGAGTAAGTATAATAACTGTCTGTCTGTTACGGTGGAAATAATGAAATATACATTCTAAGAGTAATTTTTTTATATTGATTTTGTCAATAACTTGCCATCCCTAAAATGTATTCTTAGCAAGTTAAAGAACGTCGCTCGTACATCTGTAGTTCAACAGGAGAGGCCAAAATAAAGTGGCTGGTAAAAGGCTGTGTGGCCAGTGGATTTTAAAACCCACCTACCACAGTGGCTGGTGGCCAAAAAAAGTTGGCGTTCCAAATTATTATTTTTTTTTAAACATGCATTTTGAAAATGATGACTAGAATAATCGTACCTTTTCTGCCTCGAATGCACTTGTGAAAACAGTCTTTCCTGTGTGTGAAGTTGTTGTCGTTTCCACCGCAGCCGCTGTACTGAAACATCTGGCATCTCTTGGTCTTGGGGTTGTATGCAAACCTCTTCTCCGCCCCGTGACATGTTCCCCTCTCCACGGGACTGAAGCACAGCTCTGTAGGCTTGAAGTCTGTCAATAAGAAGCAAGAGGATGAAAATATCAGCTTCAAATTGGCACTCAGAACCAAAACTGATGTGTATTAGGGCAGCAACTAACGATTACTTCCATTGTTGATTGTTTTCTTGATTAATGTATTAGTTGTTTGGTCTATAAAATGTCAGAAAAAGGTAAAAAAAAAACTTGAGCAGTTTTTCCCAATGCCCAACATGCCTCCAAATGTCTTGTTTTGTCCACAATTCAAAGATATTCAGCTTACTGTCCCAGAGAAGAGAAGAGACTATAAGATATTCACATTTAACAAGCTGGAATCAAAGAATCTTGACTCAAACCAATTAATCAATGATTAAAATATTTGGCAATTCATTTAAGAGTAGAAAAGTAATCGATTAATTGTTGCAGCTCTAATATATGACCATGTACATCGTGCTTTTAAATGTGGTCATTATATAGTGATAATAATGTAAAGTGATATAATAGTCCCGATGGATTCAAAGATACATGAGGATGTCATGGTTCTGAAGCAGCTGAAGACAAATGATGCCTGTTTGCTTTTTCTTTAAAGGTCTCATGGCATGTAAATGTAACTTTATGAGGTTTTTTAACATTAATATGCGTTCCCCCAGCCTGCCTGTGGTCCCCCAGTGGCTAGAAATGGTGATAGGTGTAAACCGAGCCCTGGGTATCCTGCTCTGCCTTTGAGAAAATGAAAGCTCAGATGGGCCCGATCTGGAATCTTGCTCCTTATGAGGTCATAAGGGGCAAGGTTACCTCCCCTTTCTCTGCTTTGCCCGCCCTCTAAAGCTACAGACTCGGAACTGGCACACACTAAGGAAAGCTCATTGTAGGACTGGCTCTAGTGGCTGGAATTCTGCACCAAGGCTCAATTTTGGGAAAGAGACTTCAGATACAGTATTAAGGGACCACTAAGATCTATATAAGAGACTTCAGATACAGTATTAGGGGACCACTAAGATCTATATAAGAGACTTCAGATACAGTATTAGGGGACCACTAAGGTCTATATAAAAGAGACTTCAGATACAGTATTAGGGGACCACTAAGGTCTATATAAAAGAGACTTCAGATACAGTATTAGGGGACCACTAAGGTCTATATAAAAGAGACTTCAGATACAGTATTAGGGGACCACCAAGGTCTATATAAAAGAGACTTCAGATACAGTATTAGGGGACCACTAAGGTCTATATAAAAGAGACTTCAGATACAGTATTAGGGGACCACTAAGGTCTATATAAAAGAGACTTCAGATACAGTATTAGGGGACCACTAAGGTCTATATAAAAGAGACTTCAGATACAGTATTAGGGGACCACCAAGGTCTATATAAAAGAGACTTCAGATACAGTATTAGGGGACCACTAAGGTCTATATAAAAGAGACTTCAGATACAGTATTAGGGGACCACCAAGGTCTATATAAAAGAGACTTCAGATACAGTATTAGGGGACCACCAAGGTCTGTATAAAAGAGACTTCAGATACAGTATTAGGGGACCACCAAGGTCTATATAAAAGAGACTTCAGATACAGTATTAGGGGACCACCAAGGTCTGTATAAAAGAGACTTCAGATACAGTATTAGGGGACCACCAAGGTCTATATAAAAGAGACTTCAGATACAGTATTAGGGGACCACCAAGGTCTATATAAAAGAGACTTCAGATACAGTATTAGGGGACCACTAAGGTCTATATAAAAGAGACTTCAGATACAGTATTAGGGGACCACCAAGGTCTATATAAAAGAGACTTCAGATACAGTATTAGGGGACCACTAAGGTCTATATAAAAGAGACTTCAGATACAGTATTAGGGGACCACCAAGGTCTATATAAAAGCATCCAAAGATGTCCCATGTCATGGGACCTTTAAAGCAACACTAGAGAACTTTTCCTGCTTCGGTCCCCCCTACAGGTTGAAATCGGAGATGTCCATTACATTACATTATGCAATTTTGCCAGATTTGGTAGCATGCCAGTAGTTTTAATGAACCGGCCAATGTTCCCTAGTGTTGCTTTAACATCATGTTAGCTTTTAACGCCACATGGGTTCATATCCTCGCACATTAAGCTTCAGTCGGACTTTAGGAATAGATTGTGTCCAGTGTCTGAAGGCGCTCAGACTTCACCGGACACATTTGAAAAAGTGCGAGATGTTTTCATGGCTTCCCTCAGGGTCATGTAAGCTATGCTCTTTGCTTCATTCTCTAGCATTCTTCATGGTGAGACACGCAGGAGCGCTTGCAAACATGAGGGCTCTTCCCACTGAAGGACATTCAGATTTGCATACGCAAACACTTCAACTTCAAAGGTCTACTATTTAATCACTATTACTTCATTTGTAGTGGTCGATTGAGGTAAATTAGAACTATTAGAGTAGTTGAGGTATTTGAGAATTATTAAATGAGACAACAACTACCACCATGCTATTTCAAGGAGAAACTAAACAGTTTCTTGGAATATGTTAGCCTCAAACATTTAATATCACGTCTCAAACATCCAGTGGCGGCAGCAGGATTCTGTTTCATAGTACGCACAAGAACCACCCATCCGTTTACTGTGCCAGAAAGCAGCTGTTCTTATCATATTTGATGTGTATGAGCGTGTGCCCCTAGCATAATTTTATCACAGCATAATGACCAGATGATGAAAATTTTTGAGAGCAGAACAGGGCATTTTCACATTGTCAGCATTACATGCGTTGCAGAAAAACAACCATGTACGCAGAGTATTTGTACTCCAATATAACTCCCGTTGACCATCCTGTCCACTAGCTCCTTTAATCTCTTTTTAAACCACCATTTTATTACATTTATTCCTTTCAGATGGCCTTTCAAATAATCAACCCAGGTTTTTTAGAAGACTTTTTAAGTATCCTACTACACTTATGGTCCTCTTGTGCCCGTGCTCCTTGTACTGTTACCCTTAACCCTAATGTAACCCTAGCCTAACCCTAACCCAGCTGTTGCATTTGAAGCCAATTCTAAGCAGAATCCTAATTAACTAGCAGGGAAATATACACACACAGTGATCAACCACAAAAGACAACCCTCATTAGTTGGCTGACATAGAACAAGAATTAGCAATGATTCTAAATTTTGATCGTGATTTTCTACCCAACAATCACAAAAAACATATATTTGAGAGAAACGATTACTTTGCACATTGCGCTTTGCAAGTAAACTCTTGTCTTGTGTTCTGAAGGGGGATTTAAAAAGTTCCATGGGGAAAGTATGAAGGCAAGTTTCCCCTTCCATGCTGTTGATTTAACAGTTTCCCTGTTTCGCAAAGTCAATAAATGCAGCATCTTCCCAAAAGTCAATGCATGTTAAATAATTGTAATTTCAAAAGACAATAGTTTTCTCAATTCTCGCCATATTATTTCAGGGCTTTTAGTCTGTCTGGGATAAAATATTTATAGTATATACCAACAATCATTGTGTTGCATTTAGTCAAACTGCACAAATCCCCAAAATGCTTAAATCCAAAGTTGGTGATTTTCATGTCATTGCAAACCAAATATATTCTCTATTAGTGCTGGATGTAAATGAATAGTATGTAACAGTAATAGCAGTATTATGTTCAGTATTTGCGGCCTACGTCCTGCAAAGCTAACTCCAACACAGGTGTGTTTTTAGAAGTCCTTACCAAGAACTGCTTAGTTCGGGATTAGTTTATTTCCTCTTTGGACATGGGGGTCGACATCACAGCTTCTCCCACTGACACAAAGTGTACATCATCGTATAACCACAAGATGTCAGTCTTTGGTTTCAACATTGTAATAAATGCTTGATAGAATGACACAATACTCAAGATGTGTGCCTTTCCTACTCCTCTCCCAGCTTTAGTGACTTTGAAATTCAAATGCCCCTATTTAAATTCAGTAGAGAAAAACAAAAGTCACCTGCTATTTATAACTGACATGAACCATTACCATTTATGATCCTCTAAATTTATTTAACGCAAGATCTGAATAATGCACAGCTACTTTATAGACTGCCAGCATTCTTCCTGAGAGATATCTTTGGGCTTACATGCTGGAGATTGCATTGCAGAAATAAAGAAAATTGATTGATTGATTGATTGAAGGAGACAGTGCTTCTGAGGCTAATTCATCCTGAATATTTCCCTCTCAGTATTTTCTGACAAAAGTGAAATTGGATTCTAGAAATTACAACTCTTTGAAGGAGTTGAGGGAAGCAGGCCAGGGTGTCCCTGTGCTTTCATGCAGCGGCACAACACAACCTGACATATATGCTTCCTTACTCCTAATACACAGAAAATTAGCAAGTAGGAACATGTGACAACGACACTGAGCACGTTTCCATGCACACTAATGCACTGCATTATTCAGACTATGACAATATTCCAACTTTGATACCGGTCTTGTGAACAGCATATTCCATTTGGATATTTTGAATACGGCCTTTTTCTGAATTCATAATTTTTTCAGATTAAGTGGGTTTTGCTGGATTCGGGTTTTAGAGGCATTCTTTGTACTTGTACACAGCGCGTTTGAAATCTGCATCTGCCTCCAGATCTGCATCTGGTAAAGATTCCTCCTGGGCGCCTCCCTAGGGAGGTGTTCCAGGCACGTCTATCTGGGAGGAGGCCTCGGGGAATACCCAGGACTAGGTGGAGGGATTATATCTCCACCGTGGCCTGGGAACGCCTCGGGATCCCCCAGTCGGAGCTGGGGTCCCCTACTGGAGCTGCTGCCCCCGAGACCCGACCCCGGAGAAGCGGATGACGAGTGATGAATGGATGGTCTCAATCAGAATTTATTTTTTTGCAGTTTGCAAACCGTGACCTAACGCAACACACACAGAAGGTCGATGGTGTGTTGTTTATGACTCTTGGCATGATTCTTTGCCACAACCAGAAGACAAATTTTGTTTCAAAAGAAGCTGGAAGCAGCAAAAAAAACTACCACTGGCTATTTCAAAATGGCGAGTTTATTAAGGACTGTCGCTAGCAATGATGATTCAGTGATCACATCACCTTTTGGTATCACTCAGCTCGCTTGGGACCGTATCAACGGACTGTAGGATCAACGGAGGTGATACTAAAAAAAGGATCTGTTGGCAGGTACCGGGGACATTTTTCATAATGGAAAACCAAAAAAGGCGTGTAGAGTCGAGGCAAGTTGAGCAGGTACCATGTGATGGAAACACGTGTGTCGGTTCTTAATCTCAGCTGCTTCGGGAAAGAACAAACTTCGAGATAGCAAGCCACACGTTTTGGGAAATGATTGTAAAGATTTACGTAGAAAATGTTCACAGCAGTTACTCTCTAACCGGAACGTTTTGGGACCGATTGGTGAGTACACATGGCCAATGTAGCAACTGTGCAGACGTCAGTTGTAAGCAAGCCAGCTACGCATGCACCAACCGTGTGTGTGGTCCCATTGACATTACATCAACATCCATACTTTCTTACCTCTTGGCTCTCCATTAGTGCCATTCACTTGCTCCCCTGAGAAACAAACATAGGGATCAGTCATTTCAGTGACTAGTTCAACAAAAAAATTCAACATGCTTAATTGCTTTCTTTTCCCAGAGTGCGATGAAAAGAAAGATATGACTGGTGCAAAACTCATGGTGGTGCAAAACCTCTCATTTCACTCTGGGGAAAAAAAAGTAAAAAATTGTATGTCCCATTCCTGCAAAAAATAATCAGACTGCACATCCTACGTGTAAGCAAAAAAAATGAATAACCTGAGATGCACATCATTGCAAAACCTAAGATATATTTTACTGTGTGTTTGAGGGATTAACTTGAGCACACAGACATTTATCCCATGGAAAGGGGTTTATTTGAGTTACAAGAATGATGTCTTAACAGTTATTTTTTAGTTTTTGGACAAGAACAACAAATGTTAACATTTTATACTTGAAGTAGAGTGTGGTGTACATCTTACCAGTTAACATGGTTGGCTGCACAATGGATTTTCTAGCAGACAGTGTGTTGACGTCTGGTGCCTTAGTGGGTTTTGCTGTAGTGACCAAAAAATAAATCCGTAAATCCAAGGAATGCATGCTTATATTTAGAACAGATCTCACTAAATCCTGAACAATCAATTATAATTAAGTAAGTTTAATTTCTTTAGTATCAGACTAGAAAGGGTGTTGGTCTGCAAACTATATAATCTCTTAATGAAACCGGACAGAGTCTACAGTATCTGAAATTAAAAAAAAATAAGCTTTTCCAATTGATTTTCAGTACAACATGGGCTGCCTGCAGAATTGGTCACAGTCGAGGGACTTCCTCATTATTTTCTTTGACAATTTCAATATCTACAGTAAATGACTTGTAAGTCGTGCCTAAGTCTGCCATAATTGAATGTGCTTTGGTCACTTTAAAATGATTTAAATGCAATATCAAGGTGGAATGTGATTTTATGGTCAGCTAAAATTCATCAAAAAGTTAATTTTCTGAGGTGGAACTGCTTTGATTATGTCACCACTCTGAAACGAGTTTGCATTCGTTGTGCAACAACTGTGATCAGGCTGTCTATGAACCCATAAATATGTAGAGATCACATCGTGCGTACGGCTTTGAAGTGAAGGCAGCAGAAGTAATTATTTCCATTTGTCCAAATTTAAAAAGCGAACAAATCTTGGTTCATGTAGAGCTGACTTGTTAGTCTGAGGTGTGGATGTGTTTGCTCTCACAATATAAGGCCTAAAAATAATGTTTTTATTTTTATGCAGTCCATTTCAGTCAATGACAATGTTCATTATATCACTTCACTTTGGCGTGTATTAATTAATAATGCTCATCAAAATAAACAATGGATGTATTTCCACAACCAAGGAGATGTAATCATTATGTCGTGCTACTAGCTAGATGCTAGCTCTACTAGCTTGCGCTACGAGCTAACTAGCGCTACTAGTTAAGGCTAGCCTTATTGTTTGTTGGATTTGCAAAATCTCGCGAATGAAACTCCAGATATCACAAATAAAACTTGAGATCTGGCAAAACAAAATCAAGATCTCGCAAAAGTGTTTATCCCCAGTAGTACAAGTTTTTTTCCCTCCATGTCACCTCCGGGGCTCTGTAATTTTCCACCAAATGACGACATCCCACATCTTTAGAGCCTTTACAGCTGCTGAACATAAAAACCCATTTAGAAAAAGTTCAACCTGGCCCACCTGGGTTCTGACATTTGGCCTGGCATGCCGCCATGCTCCGGAAATTGTTGGCATTGCCAAAGCAGCCGCCGTAGTAGAAATGCTTGCACTGCTGACTGTCGTTGTCAAAGAAGTAGCGTGTCAACAGCCCTCGACAGGGGCCAGGAGCCTCGCCTAAGTGACACGGGTTTTTGTCATCTAGGGAAGAGAAGGAGAGGAAAAACTGTAAGAAAACGTTTTCATTAGTCAGCTCAGTGGTGGTTCTAGACCATTTCAAATGGAGGGGCCAGGCTGGGGCCACATGTTATTTTAGGGGTACCAAATATCATCTGCATATCACATCTGCAAAAAGCAGCGATGAGATCCCCAGCCCACCAAACTGCAACCCCTCTGCACCCCGACTGTGCCTCGAGATCCTGTCCATAAATACTACCCGCCCACAGGAGAAAAAACACTGAGCCGAGGAGTCTACAACGCAAGGTCCTCTGATCATATATGAATAAAGATTCTGTTACTGCATTGCCTATCTCTAGTCGGCTGTTGGGTCACAGACTTCTGTTGCTTAATAAATAAATAGTCTGTGTGACACTTCTTTGTTTCTCTTTTCTCCCAGTGCACAGTGTTGCTACACATTGTGACTGAGTTATCTTTCATGGTTTGTCTGACCAAGAAAGAAAGTCAGACAGAAGTGTCCTTCAGCATCCCACATCGCACATCTGTGAGTCATGTTCACTAGCTTGCATTGATCAGTGTTACATTTCAGTTTCTCTCATTTTTGCAACAAAGTTTTTACAACTTTGTTTAGAAAGTAAAATAGGAACGAGAATTACTACACAGACTGCCTCGATTGAGTTTTAAGGGTCAGCCATTGACAACTTTTTGCTTATATATGTACGATGCAAGGCCTTGAGCAGTGACTGATACATTCAAAAGAGAGAAAAAGAGTTCAACGTAGTCCAATGAAATCTTGAAAAGAAACACCTAATTAAGCATTAATCACATAGTGAGGGAAGATACTGTATAGTGTGTCTGCACAGGAAATGCGTCCAATAAATGAACCGCAGGCCATGACACACTTTATAATCCCTGGCCACTCAGTCACAGCTCGCCCCCTACCTGTCTCCCTCGCTTACACTGACACTTCCTCTCACTCCAGTCAGGTTTCAGATTCACTCGCAACCATCTTCCGAAAGCTGAAAAGTCAACGCTTCCAGCAAGACCGTCCTCATGTCTCAGTGAACCACATCACCACCTCTGTCAAGTCTTCCTTTTCTGCTTTTTTTTAATGTCATTTCTCTTTACCTCAGCTTTCACTTTCCATATCTATCACTTTTTAGCACTTAGCATATACTGTATCAGCGATTCCCAGCCAGGGGGACTTCTGCAGTTGCCAGGGGGTACGTGCAAAAAATTGTACAGTAACTTACTTAAAAAAAATTGAAATTATAATTTGATTAAAAGAATATATGTATATCTACATAATAAGTCAACTGTAACACCTGAACATGTTGTAGTTATGTAAGAGCGTGTGAAAATTAGTCAACAAGCGAGAACAGAAGTTAAGTTAAATGTAATGAAGAACTTCAAATGTATAATGTACTATTAATAACTAATTGACTAAAAATGACTACACAGTTCAAATTATTAGCTAAAAGTAATGATGTTGGTGATTGGTTAAATGGTTACAATAGTAAGCTAGTTAAAAATAACTAGTTAAAAGTAATGGGATGGATCTCCCTTTAGACTACAGTAGCATTTTGTTGTAATTTGTTACAAATCACCTTCTAATAAAGTCTAATAAAATCAAACAAGGTAAAATAAAGATGGATCTCACTAGATTATCATACTGTTCTGGTCTAATATGTCACTAATTACCAATAACTAAGGATGTAACTGGGAAATAAAGATGCAACGTGCCGGCAGCTTTCATGTTACTGTGGTCGGATAGTGACATGCATTAAATGTTCTTAAAGGATAACTACCGTTTTTTTTTTCAACCTGGACCCTATTTTCCTAGCTTTTTGTTTCCAACTGACTGATGGGAACAACGATCTTTAAAATTTGTCCAGTATTAAGCCAGATCGCTGCAGTTGGTAGCGGCAAAACAAGCTACAATGTAAGTTAATGGGGCAATTGTCCAGCTCGTATTTACCTTCACAAAAACAAAAGTGCTCGTTTTGCCACTGACAAGCTAAAATAAATATTCTGTGTATAAGTGTCTGACAACACCCTTTACAGTTACCCTTTGAGTGTTGTGGGAGTAGAGCATTGATGAAGCATGTATGAAGTATATACTGTATATTTTCCCATTAATAAGGCTATCCACCACTGGACTGTGCAGAGCACCCAGGCTATGAGGGACTGTGACGGAGCGACTAGAGGTGACTGGACATGTTGACATTACATTATTGTAACAGTAGTGTCTCTCTCTCTCTCTCTCTCTCTCTCTCTCTCTCTCTCTCTCTCTCTCTCTCTCTCTCTCTCTCTCTCTCTCTCTCTCTCTCTCTCTCTCTCTCTCTCTCTCTCTCTCATAATAAGCAACTAACAACAATAAAAGGCTATGCCCAATATTTGGCTTCTTATTGGAGTGTAATTTGGTATAACAGTGACTAAGTATAGTATATTTGGGTATAACTGTGTTCATTTTCTGTCTAAAAGTATGTTTTTTCTTAGTTTTTTATTTTTTATTTTGATACAATGTCAATTGTATTGTATCATACTACATACAGCAACATCTAGGTGTATGGTCTCTAATTAGGTTTAGTTTACTGTCCAGTTAAGGCCTCATTCTTTCTAGTTTGGTCTAATTTGATACAATTGGAGTATTGGGATCAGGACAGCTCTGAGCTACAGTTTGATGTTCATCTCAATTATGCATCTTAATTGTTTAAGGTTGATGTACAGTACTACAGTCTTGTTTCCTGTTTGTCTGCATTTACTTGATGGTAATTGTTATCATATCACAATCCAAGCTGGAGGCATTTGGATTGTAAAAGTGAGAGATTATTTGTATTTTAATTCCGTCATACAAACTGGATTCAGATTTTCTTTAATCTGAAATCTGTAACTTTGAATACCATAGCCTTCTGCAGTGTGGAGAACAGCAGGGTTGTCGTGCAGGGTTGTCAGGAACCCTGCTGTTTATCTGAATAAGGCGCCACCAAACCTAAAACAAATATACAAGCTAGTGACAGGCTCATGCTTGATATGAGTCTGTGACACAATCACAACCATGGTGGGAAATGCATCACTTTCAGTGGACTGGCTCACTTTCAAACACTATTTCCTGGCATTGTCAACAAAGACAGGTGCAACCTGACAAGCCGTGACAGTAGAGTGTGTGTATCCCACCACGGAAAGTGTACAGTAATGGTTGTATGTTACAAACCTAGTCTATATCCACGATGTTCCACTTGCTCCGGTGTCGCTGGAAATTCTGCTGGTTGTCCCTCATTTCAACCTGATGTCCCGTACCATCCGCTTTCTTTGTGTTGGTGTTCTAACCTCTGGTGGATTTCTGAGGACTCTGGTTACCTGGTCCTCAGATCTCTGCAGGGTCAAGCCAGACAGCTAGCTAGACTATCTGTCCAATCGGAGTTTTCTGTTGCATGACTAAAACAACTTTTCCTGAGGCTATTTTGCAGCGGCATCGTGGCTCCATCTGACGCTTAACACCGCCAAAGACGATTTTGATTGGTTCCTTTTCAATAAAATTCAATTTGATTTTATTCATAGTTTCAAATCATAACAAGGGTTATCTCAATACGTTTTACAAGAGTAGATCTAGACCACACACTATAATTTACAGAGACCCAACAATTCCAGTAATCCCCCACGAGCAAGCATTTAGCTTGACAGGGAGAAACCTCGGGTGGTGCCGGTGCCAGTTGGGGTTATGATGAACAGTGGCAATTATAGTCACAATAAAGGAAATGATACTATTACTAGAAATAGTAGTTGTAGTAGTTCATGGGTGTAGCAGGGCATAGCAGGGTGTAGCAGGGCACTGCATGGCATAGCAGTGTAGGCATAGTAATACAGTAGTTTAAAGAAATGCTGATAAACCAGACCTTCCTCCGCAGCACTGTGGAGGAAGGCCTGGCAATGCTAAACTATGTTTACAGTAACTTGTGCAGCACCCGTTGAAAATGTGCCTGTTGGCCGAATGCTTGTCGGTATTGCTGCTTTCAACTTTCTGGAGAACCGCTCATCTAAACTTGGCTGTGCAATTAATGGAACTTTGAATTGCGCTCATAACTATCCCGAAAACAATGGAATCGATTAAAAAAATAATTTTGCAATGCAAGACTACACCACACCAGACCTTCCCCTGCAGTGTTGCAGTGTGACGACAGGTCTGGCAAGCGAGACTATGTGGTACTCCACAAGGAAGCACATTTACAAAAATGTCGAACTTTAGCATTAAGCTGTAAATATTTAATCTACCAGCTTCTGTAAGATATGCATGATGGGTTTACAAAAAATGAAGACAAACAATTAGCTGGTTTTAATTTAGTGATTAACAAGCTGACAAAATGTATTAGCCTTGTTAGAGGCTAAATTAGAACTCTGCTGAGACTTCTGACTTAACACAACATGTCCAAACAGCTGCCAGAGGACGCTTTACACCAGCTACACACTCACTATCTGGTTTATCTGTTATCTGGTATTTGAACCACTCTACTGGAGGGTGACCATGATTAGAAGGCCATCATTGTGACCTCTAAATACATTTTAGGAGGTGACTTTGACTTAAAAGCAGGGCAACGAGATGTGTCAAAGGGTACTGTAGCACTTTCTCTAGAGCAATGAGGTAATGAATAATTCAGAAACAAACTGTGAAGGGTTAGGAGGTGATTTTTGTTTTATTATCGATCAGCTTGTCTTTCTTTTATGCGCTGGGTGTGAATCACATGGTCCATCGTTGCAGAAAGTTTTGGCTGCTTTCCAGGGAGAACCTCAATATTTCAGCCAAACAGTTTTTAACATTTAAGAAGCTCAGATAATTGTGATGGGAGAGCCTGGTTTGTATATGAAACAATGCATGTTTTCATGATTGTTTTCATATTTGTGTCAAACCTAGAAAGATGAGATTTTAGAGCAATGAACAATGTATATATTGCACACTAAGTGCCTAGACTATACTTTGACTTACCCCATCCCTCCCTTAACTCTCACTGGCTCAATGTTTTGCCCTTGCCTATTTTCTTCCTTCAGTTTATATATATCAACACATATTTTGAAAGGTTTTTTTATCGTTTCTACCTCTAAAAGTGCTGACACCATTTTGGCCAGGACTCCTGTGGGAAAACAAAAAAGCTTGATCACTAATGGAATAGAAATTTATGTAGAAAAATATCTACTCAGGCGTGAAAAATAACAGCTGCCACTGGGTGGAGACAGACATAATGCAATGCCATAGAACAGAGATCTTCAACAGGGCGTCGGGGACCCTTGGGGGTGTTGACTGTCGGAGCAGTCGATACAAAAACCTTTTCTCTGTGACATACAATTAAGTTTTAGCTTACCTTATCTTACTGTCCTGTAAGTAAGATAGCACTCCACACATATTAAGCTTAAGGATTCACTGTGTAATGTATAACCTTCAAATATGATGTATATATCAATAATTATTATTTTAATAGCTTAGTATTATAAGCACCGTAACAAGGCATGTATAAAGCCTTTAGGCCGCCCTACACATATTGTAGGCCCAGTTTTATATGTAACTTAATTTTTTACAATATATGTAATTCAGGGTCTCTGATTCATCTCTCTTTTAGCTAAGGGGTGCTTGGCCTAAAAAAGACTCCTGGACCCCCTGGACCCCTAGAAAGACACTGATCTCAGCAGCAATATCAGCCTATCTATATCTCCATAAAAATAACTATTACATTTCTAAATGCTTTGTTATGCTGTTGTTGTTTTGTAAATTACAAACCGTATAGGATTACAGGATACACATACATCTGGTGGGATAAAGGCACAAATGTGACAGAGGGTTAAAGATCCGTGTTGTGTAGCCTACTGATGCATTGCCTGCTGGCAATAGGCCGAATGCTTGGCAGCATTGCTGCTTGCAGCGTTACCTGTAAATGTATGCAATAACAATAAAAATCTATGTTTTTGTCTCTCTGTCTGTTAGTCTGTCTGTCTGTCTATGTTTTCTCTGGCCTACCTAAAGCATCAATAAAAGATTTCCAATTGGTCTAGAACACAGCTACCAGAATCCTCACAAGATCCAAGAAGTTTGATCATATACCATTGGTATTTATGGCTCTGCATTGGCTACCGGTTCACACAAGAGCTGATTTAAAAATCCTCCTTATTAAAAGGCTGTAAATGGTCTGCCTTCATATCTTCCCAGCTTTATTTCCACATTTCCTCCATCACACCTTTTACGTTCCCTTGATGCCAATTACTTAGCCATTTCTAGTTTCAATAAAAACTCTTTTGGTGGTTGAGCCTTTGCCCATCCGAGCTCCCCCTCCCTGGAATAATCGCCCATTGAAAATCCACAAGGCAAGCTCTGTTAATACTTTCAAATTCAACGCTGAATACCAATGGCAAGAACGGAACACAAACCCCTGTCTCCTGTCTCTCTTAATACTACGTCATCTTACAGCGCTGCGGTCGAGCTGCTGCTCTGCCCGGTGTGAAGGGTGTGTATGGAACACACCGGGCCACTGACCAAGCATTAGTATTTTACAAGTTGGGAGTGAGGTTTGTAAGCTAGCTACCCCAACCCTGTTGGTGCCATGTCATTTCTCCGACACTCCATTGTTCCGACCTCTCAATAACCCGAAAAATCCCTTTGCTCCTACAGCCCACTAGTCCGACGTCCCCTTGTTTTGAAAAAATAAGCCCTCTGCTCTGAAATCCCATTGTTCCAACCGTATAGCTAGTCTTTTGTGGATCACCTTCCATAATCTAAAATCTGAATCAACAATAACAAGCAAAATTACTTTTCTCTAGCTTATTAACACATTTAAATGTTTATTCAGACTAATCCACACAATCTTCGCACCGTTTTACAGTTTAGTGTTCCAAAGCCCCGTAACGTAACCCTATTTGCACAGGTCCTATCCCCTGACCAATGTGCTAACCTAACTTATATAAAAAGCCTATATGGTCGGAACAATGGGATGTTGGAGCAGAGTTTTTTTTTTTTTTAAATAAAGGGACGTTGGACTAGTTTTTTTTAAATTTTTCATGTTATTGGGAAGTCGGAACAATGGAGCGTCAGAGAAATGGGCAGTCCCATTACAGTTATACTGTGAAATTACTAACCTTAACCTTTGTTTTCATAGTAACATTATACCATGTTAGCATGTGAGTGTGTACTTTTACATGTAATAGTGTTTTCTTTTCTATTGTATTTTTACTCACTTGTACAAAGACTGTCTCGATGATGTAATTTTAAATAAACCTAAGTTGAAGTGTACAAGTGACAAAGTAGGATCACATTTTCCCAATCCAGCCACAATCTGCAAAGTTCTGCCACCTTAAGCAACATCATTTGTGCTGCCCTTTCCCTTTGCTTACTTTTTAGTTTTTTTTGAAACAATGTCTGTGCTCGCCCTGAGCTGACACAAAAAAAGCGCAACTGTCACAAAGAAACACAGTGTTTGTGTCTCTGACCTCTTCAAGCAGAACTGTAAAAGGGACAGCAGACCAAAGAGAGACTTTGGGATACAATGTTTATGGCTCGTTGGGGTTTCAGTAAAGCATAAGGGCTGGAGAGCAAAAGACTTTTTGCAGATATAGAAGAAAAAAAAGTTTCCCAGACAGAATGTCTTGCATTGGTTTGTGACCTTTACAAGAACAGTCTTGTTAAGCGGTCCGTGGCTGTGTAATGACGTGAGAAATATTGGAACCAATCATTTAAATAAGAGTATGTCAACTAGCGCTTCTTGTAATGTGTGCTGTTTGTGGAGCTGGAATGTCCCCGATTGGATGATAACAGCCCTTCTGCAGGATGGGTGAGATTGCACAATGCAAAAATACATTGGCCCTGGATATCTGCTTTCTGCAAGTTACCAGTGTGATGACATTTTCAAATGTCGGAGGGTGTTAAATCAAGTCCTTTTCAGAGAAAATCCTTTTCTTGTTAGTTGAGCACAGAGGTAAGAACCCAATGTATGCATTTACTGTGTATAAAGAAATATTCAAAATCATCAATCAGTGGAAATGAAAAGGTTTTATATTAAATGAACTGTCAAAGCCATTAGACGTAATAATCCAAGAGGATCAGAAGATCAAGATGATCAGTGTGACATTCATTTGAATGCAGTGGAGCTCAAGGCTAACTAATATTCTCACTAATGGCTTCATTTGTTTACGGCCATCTCAGTCATGTCCGTTTAAAAAATACAGCTGTGTCCATAAACTGCTTACTGATTGTGTGTATTAGCATGCTAATCTTTGTAGTATACTGTTTTAGCAGTAAGTATCCAATAAACTAAGGCACTTTACACCAACAGCCAATGAAAATATGCGACTTTGGAGAGACATTGTCATTTAAAGGTCCCATGGCATGAAAGTTTCACTTTGAGGTTTTTAAACATTAATATGCGTTCCCCCAGCCTGCCTATGGTCCCCCAGTGGCTAGAAATGGTGATAGGTGTATCCTGCTCTGCCTTTGAGAAAATGAAAGCTCAGATAGGCCGATCTGGTTACCTCCCCTTTCTCGGCTTTGCCCGCCCAGATAATTTAGCCCACCCATGAGACAAGCCATCATGGCTTTCAAACGAGCAAAGTGGCAAAAAAAGCTACAGACTCAGAAATGGCACATACAAGGAAAGCTCATTGTAGGACCGGCTCTAGTGGCTGGAATTCTGCACCAAGGCTCAATTTTGGGAAAGAGACTTTAGAGTAGGGGACCACTAAGGTCTATATAAAAGAGACTTCAGATACAGTATTAGGGGACCACTAAGGTCTATATAAAAGAGACTTTAGATACAGTATTAGGAGACCATTAAAGTCTATATAAAAGAGACTTCAGATACAGTATTAGGGACCACTAAGGTCTATATAAAAGAGACTTCAGATACAGTATTAGGGACCACTAAGGTCTATATAAAAGAGACTTCAGATACAGTATTAGGGACCACTAAGGTCTATATAAAAGAGACTTCAGATACAGTATTAGGGACCACTAAGGTCTATATAAAAGAGACTTCAGATACAGTATTAGGGGACCACTAAGGTCTATATAAAAGAGACTTCAGATACAGTATTAGGGGACCACTAAGGACTATATAAAAGAGACTTCAGATACAGTATTAGGGGACCACTAAGGTCTATATAAAAGAGACTTCAGATACAGTAACAAAACAAGGACAGACTCGTAAATGCCCTCCTTCAGTGTAAGCTCACTACAGTACAATAGTAGCCAACACCTGCCAAGACTTAGGCCGTAGTAAGACACGTAGACAGTTTATTTCTTTCCTCTGTAGTGTTGACTTTGGCCACTGGGCCAATCCACCGAGCACAGTAAAAATGGATACACATGTGGAAGTGTGTTCAATTTAGATAAAGCCAAACACTGCTGGGTGTTAAGCTATGCTGCAAACCTTATCTGCTTTTTTTGTTCAACCAAGAACTAATAAAAACTGTTGTGAAAGTGCCCTTTAAATGCCATAGAACAAAGGCTTTTAAAACAGTTCTATAGATCTGTTTAATGCAGTGTCATTTTCTTTATGATCAAAAAGCAGCAGGTTTCTTACTCGAGTAAGACTGTACTCAGTCCAGCTGAAAGATCCGACAATCAACTCTGTATTTCTGTCCAGGCCATTTTATTTGATGTCACCTTTCTGTCAGGTGGAGCCTGACATTCCACGCCTCCAGGTTTTGTCTTTACAGTGCAGAGTTGTTTCTGTGGAGACGGGACATAAAATGGAGGCACATACTGCATATGGCGAAGCCTGCAGGATGCAAATTCATGCCTGATCCTCTTGTCTGACTGCATTATGCATCCCGTGGCATGCAATAAGAAGGTGAAGGTTATTGCTTGCCAGTGGGAGAAAGCACTTAGTCACACCACAGAATAACACGCCATCGAAATACTTTGATCGATGTGTCATTGCTTTCATGCGAGGGCATATTTCACATTGAACAGACAAGCATATTAAAGGTGTGTTGTTTTCTTGCTATGTGACAGATATAATGCATTCCTTGGTATGATATTGTATAAAAACGTATGCACATCAATTCATATGATATTGAAATTAGGCAACTGCTGGTGGGTCATGTGACAACCAGGTCAACTTTAGCAGTCTTTACAGTTTGATTTTGCTGAGAAAAGTTTATTGTCAGCCGCGTACCTGTCACCGTGAGGTGCTGGTTGTTTCAGAGGCCATTGCAGTTGAGTTTGGCCAACAAAAGGTGACTTTTAGACGGGTAGAGGGCACCGAGGTGACGGTCCTTTCAGAGGCCGTTGCAGTTGAGTTTATCCGACAAAAAGTAAACGTCATGTGGTGACGACAGTTAAGTTTAGGTGCCAAAATGACTAGTTAAGATTAGAGAAAAGATTGTGTTTTGGGTCCCCTTAAGTATTACTCCCGGGTCACAACCACCCGTTTCCTGGTTGAAAGTCTTGTGTTTTCCCTGGGACACATGGAATACAGCAGTCTTATACAGTAGCAGTCAATGTGGTGCACACTGCAATAAATACATGGATCTAAGAAAGAAAGTGGTTCTTCTGCCTTTCTCTAGGTTTTTTTGTGTCATCACACGCATATAACAGCATCATTCCACTCAACCTGAAGTGCCTTTGAACCAAACCAGCACAGAACAACTTACTTACTTACTGTTGATAGATTCAACTCCCAGGGGTGAAAGATCTAATTGTTCCTGCTTGGATTGCTTTTCAAGAGCAGCATTGCTATGATATATTACCAACATCTTACAAAATCTAAGTGCCGCATGGTGAGTGACACAATGTATCCCCGATTGTGAAGACTGAAATTCACCATGCTCTTACCAACAATTTGTACAATGCAGCAAAGGACACAAACATGTGTACCCTCTACTGTCAGTCATTCTCAAGTGCTCTAACATTTACAGTTATAAAACAAATCAAATGGTAATGTGATGTGTAGTCCAGGACTTATTTTTCATGTGTGTATCCATTAACCTGAGCTATGCACACAAGGAGAAAACTTGCCAGCGGCCACATAACATGCTTGAACTTAATTGCATTCAGTTGTGTTCTGCATGAAGCTGAAGAGTAGCACCATAGCAGTGATGATAGTCGGGTTATGTTTTCCATTTGACAAAAAAGGAACATGTCTTGTGTTTGTATGTTCGTATATTTATGCCTACTTTACAATCAATTGATCCTTCACTCAATTAATTGCTGCTTAATAGCTGCTGCAGAAAAGGCAGTGTAACTCACATCAGAGTTTTCTGAATATGTTTGATGTAAATGAAGACACTACACACCCATCACCACCTTAATTGTAACTGAGTGACGCAACCCAATCTATGTCTGGCAGGCACATTACCCCTGATGTTTTAGTGGGGTGTAAGACTGTGTACACCTCAGCTCCTCCCCTCATCCATCCAGAATTTAGAGGGGGACAAAAACCTTTAGTTACTTTTGTCTGTTTTCACTCTAAGTGAACTACAAAACCCTTTCCTACATACAGGCAGCACAAACTCAGATTCTGACAAACATGCACACACTACAGATGTGGAACATATGCAACCCTCAATGTTCCCTGAGTGACACATATTGCTTTCTTTATGGCTAATGCAGACTCTAGCTACTGTACAATCACTTGATATGCTCACCGTTAAACGATAACTCTCCTCAGCTCCAAATGCTCTTTCTCTCGTCCACTCACACTTCATCTTCCTTCACTTACTCTCTCTTTTCAGCACCATCCCCAGACCAAACTCAAATTGTCCCTCCGACACTGAGCTGGCGTGAATATCCAAAACCCTAATTGTAAACTGTTGCAAATTTGCATCGCTGCCAGTGTGAATAGTTTTGATGTGTGTGTGTGTGTAATGGCCTTAACGCTGGCCGAGCTGCCTAATTCAGGTTTAATTGTGCGGCTCTTGCAGACTTTCCAAATGTTATCAGACTGAATAAATCAAATTCTGATCGTGAAACGAGTCATTTCGTGGGGGCTGCGATGCAAAAAATATGTATCCACTGATTTACAGACCTGTTTTTGGCCATGTAAGTATTTAGGGAAAAGTCTTTTTGGGCCAGAGGGTATCACTTGATGAGCCGGGAGTTGGAAATCCACTCTTTGGCCACTTTGTTCCATTTCCATAACGACAGTAACTAAGCTAGGTGAGGCTTAGCAAATAGCTAATCTACAGTGAGTGAGTAAACATATTATTGTAAAATACTACTGGGCAAATGGCATTATAGAAATGTTATCATACCTTCCATGGTAAAAAAAAACACGTTTTGTGTTCTTATGGCCAATAGAGTAATCCATTTGGAGCTCCTTCTATAGTCTTTAAAAGTAGAATGATATATTTGAAACCTACATAAAAACAGAAAGAGAAACACACAGTCATGAGTCACTCAGTGAGTGTAGCCTCATTTGTTCCGAGTTCAGCTGTAAAGCGTTGGGACGGGCTGTTACTCACCCTCAGCCTTTGACCACTGGCCTCAGGGCACGGCTCTGATAAACACTGACAGCAGTTCTCTACTCTGGCACAGTTGACCAACCCTTGGTTGGTTTCTTCACCCACGCACACACACACATACATACAGTACTGCTCTGACCGAGTGTTGTAATCCAACATCACTTTTAATTGACCACAAGGTCATTCTCTTTGTCCGGACGGCCAAATTATCTAATTTCCTCAAGGCCGCTTACATCCAGCATCTGTTATGAGGCGTTTTGTTACATTAGGAGTTTGGGAGTTGAAATGATGTTGGTTACTTTAACCCTTGTGTTGTCTCCCCGTCAACCACATTTTCCCACAACTTTGTCACTTTTTCAATGTTGTGGATGCTTATTTCCACGGCCCATTTTTTTGTGACCAAAAAACAACAACAAATTAACTGAAAACGGGTCAATTTGACCCAAGGACAACATGAGGGTTAACAATAGTAAAAATCCATTTTCTGATCCAGACATGAGAATTGGGCAATCCAATAGATTGAAGACTCTGTTATTAGTTGTAATCAAATAATTCAACTTCAATCTATCATCAATTTAGTAACTGTAACCTATAAATAATACAAAACTGGCTGTCGCTCTTAAATATGCCCATATTTTTCATTAACCAGATGCCTCTAGGAAAACTCTTCAGAATTAATGTGCTGGCAAGGCTCCATTTCATCCACATACCAACAAAATGACTTTGTAATAGGATTTTATGCTCAAGGTGGCAATAAAGTCTAATGAGGAACAACAGTCCTTGAAAACAAATACAAAGCTATAATACATCCTTGTCCCGTGTGCTGTGATTTTGACAAATATTCCTTTTGTATTCCTTTGTATGAATGATGTTGGGGTCCGTATTCACTGTCACCGTTAAGTGGAGTTTTGTTCACCAAATATCAAGGTAAGTCATTAAATGCCAATGTACTTTGTTTTTTTATTTTATTTACTTAGTTTTGTTTAATATCTTCTGCATGTAACATGTCTTTAAACATGTAATATGTACAAAAAATACAGAAATTACAAATAATAATAATAATAATAATAGTTATACATTTAACAAGATTGATAAGATTCTGAGGGAACAAAATCTAAATAAAACAGAATGTAAAAAGGGTAGGTGTAGTAAGCAAATGCACACACCTTTTTCAGTCAGTATTGATTATAAACTACTTAAGATGACACCGTATGAATTTTTTTCACCATTTATGTTATGTATTTGATGTTGTGTGTTTATGTGATCGAGATGAACTAAAATACTTTAAAATGTAGTCCTAAGGGTCAGCCAAAGGGTCAGACTCACCTGAGACGACACACGTTTCCTCACATGCGTCCATGGTCTGGAAATTATTGGCGTTACCCCCGCAGCCTCCGTATTCAAACAGCTCACAGTGACCCGTGTCAACGTTGAAGAAGTACCGGTCCTTAATGGCCTTGCAAGGCCCTGGCTCTTCCTTCAGGGCGCACAGCTCATTGAAGATGAATAGCTCGGGTTGGCCTCCATCTGTTGAGGAGACATAGAAAGACAACTTTTAACACTCAGTGAAAAGGATTTGTGTTTTATGTGTGTGTGTGTGTGTGTGTGTGTGTGTGTGGAGGGTGAAGAAATTAGGTCACAGCATCAAACCTTAACCTCTCACTTTGAGATAAGGTAAAGTCGCATGACAGTATAATTTCCAAAAGACTTGGTTTGACAGCTTAATGTTTTGAGAGGTCCTCTGTTCCGGAGGGAGACGGTGTGAAGGATTGTGTGACGTGACATTTAAACTGAATAATTAACAATATTAGGGCTGCACAATATATCGTTTTTGCACCGTTAGGGTTATCGTCTGGGTTTCTTTTGGCATTGTTGAAAGAAAAAAAGAGTAGAAAACTGGCACTTTTACTGTAAATGTACTGTAACGGTCATTCTTTTTTTTTATGGCTGACTTTTATATTCAATTCAATTTAATGTTCAATTTGTTTAATAAAATGGTGTCAGAATTGCTTTTGTTTCATTTGTTTTCAACAGGCAAGTATTTTAGAAGAATAGTGAAAGCAGCAGAAAGGCAGAACTGAGTGCACTTTGATATCTCTTTATTTACTACAGGTAATATCATCATTGCCATTCAGCATGGTTTCAATTCAGCATATTTTCCTCGTATCGTGCAGCCCTAAAAAATATGCAATACTGTAAAGTCACTCACATTCTTATTATTATATGATTTTTATGAAAAAACTTTAAATACAAATTTCTGGTTTAGACACCTCCTGCAGTTTTTTTTTTCGTACTTTTACTGAGAATGACATTAAATAAATACATTAAAGCAAATCCAGGCAGGTGGCAGCTGGCAGGAAGTGAAAGCAGCGTGAATATCACAGAATGCAGCAGCACACAGCAACGGTTTGCACTACAGCAGATCAAGCAGTATATTGCACAGCTTGACAGACTGGATACACAGTGTGTTTTAAATAATGTGCCATGTTGTGGGGACCATGTTTGATCAGTGGAATTAAAGCATTGGTTCCATACTGGGCTATGTGTACGAAAAACCCCAAAGATCATATAATATAGTGGTGGGAATCAACAAGAGGCCCCACGTCACAATGTCCAATACTTATGTCACAATAAGATTTGGAGTTTGAAAACAAATTGAAATATTCTGTGCCATATATTGCAATTCATTAAATTTTTTCCAACTTTTAAATTATATCCCCAAAGGCAAACTTTGGCTTTATCTAAAAAACTGCACCATATAGTGGACCAAAATTTTTTATTTTATTATTCTACTACCAAAAAGTTAAGTTTCTGTGTGCAATTTATATAATTAATCAATACAGTATTGCCATGGAATATATCGCGATACTATGCAGTATCAATGTTTCACCCACTCGTAATATATGAGTGTGGCGGTGGTGGTAAGAAGGGGTACGAGACTATAAAAAATGTCTGGGATTCAACGAGGACTATTCTGCTGGACCAAGACAAAGGTCCCATTTTAATTGTCACTGTGACTGTGTCGACAAACTTCTCTTCTGTCATTGTCATTCCTACAAGCTGGCAGCATGAGGCCCAGTGAGCTCGACCAACCCCTGTTACGAATGTTAAATCACAACCTCTGCATGCTGTTGGGAAATTGCTTTCTCGGGTCTCATCCCTGCTGTTTTTAGGTCAGGTCTCTGTTATGGCCGCCTGTAGTGGTGCAGTTACTTCAAACCCCTCTGAGATGAGAGGGATCTCTGCCCAAACGGATTTGCAGAAGGGCGAGGGCTGAGTGACAGTGTTTAAAAATGTCTTTCTGCATTGCGCATGTTAATATTCAATAACCTTGTTATCTGATCTTACATTGAAAGTTTTTGTAGGTCATATCTTTCACTGAGTCATTCACAAATTAAATCATATATCAGGGCGTTGCTTTGGTCTGAATCAGTTGATGAGTTTGTAAACTTAGATATTTCCCCTTGGTTTGATTTTACACCTGGAAAAATCCAAGTGTACCAAAATGCGTACATACAATAAAACAGGAAAAAGGTCCTTTTTGGACTAGTACATATTTCTTGCATTTCCATGCTCAAACCAGCTCATTTAATTAAAAAGATCAGACATTTTTTTTCACAAGTGACGTTATTACGTCTGCTCTGGTCACCGAGACTTCACTCTGCTCTGCCCTGTCTGTCTCCATCTTTAGCGGCGGCTGGCTTGAACATGGAAATAAGAGTAACGGACGGTGAGCTCGACTGCTGTCTATTCCTGGGAGAGAAACATTGAAGCTGCTACAGTTTGCATGTTCTGCTGCATCGCAGATTGCTTAGCACACCTGACTATAGGAGCTATATACAGCATAGTTGGTGTGGTTCAAGGTCGGATCACGCTCACATCACAAACAGCCGCTCCAAAGTTTGATTGAAACCAAACAGGCCTGCCGAGACCTGCTTGAGGAGGCGGTCTCGGTTCGCTTGTTTGAACTGCTTTTGGTGCACACCCGAGTGTGATTCAACCGAATTAAACCACGGCGTGAAAGCGCCCCGAGATTGAAAATGCAACTAAGGTAATGAGCTTGATAATGAATGTGTTCAGGGTTTCAGCTAGTGGTGTGGCTCTATGGATTGCAATGATGGTCTGTCAGTCAATCGATTCACCACTTTAGCCCAGACTGAAATCTCTAAACTACTACTGCATGCACTGCTATGGAATATTAGGCATATATTCATGGTCACCAGAGGATGAAGCCTATTGACTTTTGGGCTCCCCTCACTTTTCCTGTGGCTCTGTTATAGGGTTACATTTATGGTTTTGAATGAGATGTCTCAAATGCTATTCACATTCATGTCCTCCACAAGATGAATTGTTATATCTTCCATTAACTTTTCGTCTAGCACCACCATCAGGTAAAAAAAAATCAATTAGGCTCAGCTGTACTTTGCATAGCTGCACCAATGCTTGATATTTGAAGCAGAAACTGATATAACAAATTTGGCAGAATATCTGCTAATTATATATTGGCCTAATATTTTTTGCTAACAAACATAACAAAATCATAACAATCTTGATTCACATGCCTTAGATTCTTTTTATTGTGGTTATGATTCACAGTGAGCGGGGTTTTTGATACAGTCAGTGCTCTCTGGTGGACATGTACTGTAAGGATGATACTGTTTCTAAATGAGCTCAAAAGCAGATTGTCACTTCTGAGGAGCAATTCCTTGGTGCTTCTCGGCCAATTTGCAATAAACTAATATTGGCTAGCATGCTGGCACGGTAACTACAATGGTAAACATGGTAAAGATAATACCTGCTAAACATTGTCATTGTTAGAATGATATACAGGGTTTTTCCATCAAAGAGGAAATATTTGCGCTCCTCAAAGAGGTTTTAGCAAGCCCCAAAGGAAAATCACCTGTGCCACAATGACAAGAATTGAGAATAGAAATAGCAATTCAAATCCTCTCTAAATGTGTTCATGAGCCATTTAGCAAATAATCGAACAAGCAGAACATAAACTAAAATATGAGAGCTAATCTCAGTTTTATCTATTAAATATTAATGTTTTATTTAACCAGTTTTGTAAATTGGGGTTTTATACACTCAACCCTCATGTTGTCTCTACATTCATTAATTTTGGGGTGTCTTATTCAATTTTACTGCATTTGAAAAACAAATTGAAAAAAGTTGAGTAAAAGTTGACATATTCCAGTCTGTGATTATCCATCAACATCCATTCCTTTAATTTTAGTCTCAATAATTCCTAATTTCTGCTTTTCTAACTCAAACATTGGGTATAATTTCCTTTAAATGAGGTTTATTGACCATAAATTCCGAAAATAACTGTAAAACTAAAGTTAATATTATGTATTGTTGAAAACATCAAAAAAAGTGTCAAACATTGAAAAAAGCGTCAAAAGTGTTGAAAAAAGGGACAAAAACGTAAGAAGTTAAAAACGTTAAAAACACAAAAGTATTGATTTTCATTTTTGATGGGAAGACAACACAAGGGTTAAACATAATGTACAGTTTTTTTATCAAAGTGATTCCCAAAGGACCACTCTGAGCCAGTAAAACCTGCCGTACTGTGGTTAGCATTTAGCTCAGAGCACCACTGTTCCCCAAGTACAGCCTGACGCAGCTGGTAGCATGGCTACTCTTGCTGTGTTTCAGTTGAGGTTTTGTGCTTTTGATAAATACTAAACTAGGAATATGCAATTAATCACATTTTGATTGCATTTCAATTTTGGCTTCCCCCTGCGTCGGCTGGATTTTGGACCTCATCCTTCAGTTTGTATCTGTTCAAGGTGGTTTCACTGTTTCTTAACCCTTGTGTTGTCTTTGATTCTGGGACCCTCTCGTCTCCCTCGGGTCAAACTGACCCGGGACTTATTTGGGGATTTAAAAACAATTCTGAAATAAAATTTTACTTCATAATCTATTAACAAATATTGTCTTTATCTCAATTTCTAACACTTGAAATAACATGTTTAGGGAATGCAATCAGTCTTTACTAGAACACAATTAAAAATGGAAGTGGGGTTTGTTTTTTGTCATCAGGTCATAATTCATGTTAAAAATCCACTATGGAAAAAACATAAGTGGTCATATCCAGAATAATCTTCTGAATTGAGTCAGGAATACATGTTTATCACAGAAAATAAGTTAAACCCGTTGATTTTCAGGTAAAAAAAAAAATGTAATTTGGACCATTTTTCTTCTTGTAAAAATTTGAAATGGGTCAATTTGACCCGAATACCATCCAAGTTAAATAAATGCAACATCTTTCCAAAAGTCAATGAGATTAAATAATCATGATTTTACGATATAAAAAATAATTGTTTTTTCCATAATCTAGCAGCCTGACAGTAAACTGACATGTGTTTGGTTTGGTTTTAGGGCTAGTTTAATCATCATCAAATTTGATTTCCTTCTCTGGTGTTATTGCAAAGTTGGAAAACAAACATTACATTCTCTTTCCAGGAAAGTTCAAAGTCCTATCCAAAGACATCATCTAATGGAAACCACCCTGCACGGTCCTATCAGCACAGCAGTCAACAAACAGTCCCTCTGCCAGGGGAGGTAATGAGGCAGCAGCTCACCACTGCGACCTGCCTTCACCCGTCCAATTCGGATTTGTAACCAGGGATTGGGGACACCAATCAAATGCTTCCAGTCTCATTCCCTCCATCCGACCTATGGTCTTTCCATTGCATTAGGGAGTTGGAATAAGGTCAGCGGGGCTTCCCTGCAGAGACGTCTGGTGTTTTTTATTTATTTACGTTCTTCTTGTCGTTTCTGATAAGCAGCAAAAGATTGGGTTGGGGAGACTTTACAGAGCAATCTGGGTCTTCGTCTGATACCTAACCCCTTTTGGTATGTAAACACACCACATTCCTAAACCTCAGTGAACAAACTATACAGAGGAATAATAACAACTTGAGATTGTTGCTGGACGCCTCTTGCTTATAGAATCGTCCCTTTTGGGTAAAAAAAACGATGAGATATGATACAGATGTGGGGCAGACTGGTCTTTTGTAAGTCATGTTTAAGAACGTTCAATAGGCTGCCCAAGAAAACAGGTACCTCCTATTGATTTCTGCTGTTCTTGTCTGAGACGGACTAAGGTACAATAAGCAGCGTGTTCTTCACAACCAAACACAATGTTAAGAGCCAAACTAAAACATTTCCTCTTCAAGGAAAATAGAAATGGAGAAGAACACGCACAGACATGCAAACCTGCCCACATAGACACTGCATACTTGCAAAGTAAATCTTTTAAATGGCAAATTAGGATGGATGGACATACAGTATAATGGGCCCCAAACACTTTATTCCCAGTAAAGTTAACCTTCACATTGAGCTATCACACAAACCCCAGTACAACACATTGGGTGGTACCAATCTGAAAAGCTCTGTCAATCATCATGTTAATGTTACCAACAGGATCAAAGTGTTACCGCTTTGAAATCATTAATATCAAATCTGTTTGACATCCTTTAGCGTGAAAGAAACAGCGATGGATCACTGAGCGAACTATGCTCATGCAACACTTATGCAGCACAATTGAAAAATATATAAGCTGTGTCTTCTCATCCATCACTTCATCCACAGACTTTTCTTTATTTTTATGTTTATTGGGACAAAACTGACAACTGTCTGCAGGCATATTCTTTTTTTTCCCCCTGAATTGTCGTTTGATCACAAGAGCTGTTGTATGACAATGAATTGGTTGTTTTGACATATAAAAGATATCAACCTAATATTACCATACATTCTCAAATAGTGGACATTTACATTGGTTTAGGTGGGACAGACTGACTGTATATAAGACACAGGCATTCATTTCTAACCTCACTTGCTCCCCAGGTAATGCAAAGTCAAAACTGCCTCTATTGTTACCCTTTGACTTTGATACATTCATAATAATGTCCATTTCCACTATTTCCATCAGCTCGATTAATGTCAGAGGCTCTACGTGCCCCCCCCCCCTCAAGTGATGTTAAGCCAGCGTGAATGAAACACTTCTTTCATAATTGTCACATTAAAGGTCTTGCAGCTTTGCATTTATAGGTAGGCTTTTACAGTGGGGGAAAAAAAAATGCTAAGTTTTTTTAACAGTAGCTTAATATTGATCAGGAGCACGGCATAAAAGAAAAGTCTGTAATTAAGTAGAGTGTGAAACATTATTTCTGTTAATAGAGAGACACTCTGCAGAGTGGCGAGTATGACTGTTGTTCTAATGGAGTTAGTGCTGGAGAAGTGTATATTATACTCAATTTACCACTTGAGCTGCTGTTGTAGGCTACAGATGATTAAATATGTTTTTACCCGGCCTTTATTAGTGACAACCTTTTGTTTGTTTGGCCACATCACAGTTGGTAGCCGTTGTGGCAGCTTTTCTAAATCCCATTGGCTATATAACACACCTGTACTTCCAGTAGTAAGTAGCAAGTATCATAATGTAATTTCATAGTAATAGTTACTGTAGTAAGTATTAAAGTCTCCACATTAAAACATGGGAACATGTTTTTTTTGTTGG
>JABXJD010000102.1:680000-687500 GCA_013375575.1 Percina caprodes
TTATTAAAGACTTGGATATCAACAGTTATTTGGATATTGCCACAGATCGCTACGGCGACCTTTTCAAGAAGCTGGTTGAAGGAATGAAAGAGAGACGCTGTGTTCACACGCTCCAACCAGACCTCCTACGCTGGAAAACTATGAAGGAATCATAGTTTGCACGGCTGCATGTAAACAGGAGAATTAGTAGAATATTCACTTTTATTAGCAATGTAAACAGTTTAGTTGAAATATTGTCTTTTTTGGAATAAGGGCAAAATCCAAAATATTATGTGCATGTAAATGTTATCAATGATACACTGTGATTAGAAGTTTAACTAGGAGATTGGACCAACTGGGCTATACCTGTCTGACATCACTATTGTTTATGTGACCAAGCTATACAGCAGTGACACACCGGCACACAGAGAACATATAAACCAGGCACCAGCCAGTTATTTGTTGTGTCGTTTTAAATCTCCCATAACTAATGCTGATTAGCTACAGCTGAGTAAATTTGCTGGCAACAGTTGTGATTAAAGCAAGTGAACTCAAACGTTGTTTGAACTCTCGTTTCTTACAGCTTGTTAAGACTGAGTTATAATCAATAATGTGGTTTTTGAAAACTGAAAACTTCACTCTTTTAAATTGTTCAGCAACTATTATTATTATTATTACAGTTACTGTACTATACTGTAAATTCTTTATTGACTCACTGCACTTATTATGGATAATATATTTATACACTATAATCTGCCCACCTGGTTTCATTTCTTAACTTTTTTAGAGTGCCTATATTCATATTTGTGTTATTACTTGTTTTGTTACTTTTAAAAATTGTTTATTATTTTTGAGAATAAATATGTCTCTCTTAAAAGTCACATTAACTCCATCTGATTGTCAGGCATCCCCATGTGGAGTGTATCTTGTTGACACTGGAAAAGGGGTTGATTCAGTCTTGTTGTTAAAAGTGTCAACAAATTGAATAACAATTCACTTCGGATATAATAGGAGTCTCTGTAAAATTGAATGAAATATAGAATAGCAGATTTCCTTTGCCAACACTTAAATCAGGCATTGAGATAGCTATTTAACACACAGGGGTGGATCACCTCAACAGTAGTGGACCTGAAAATGAAAGGCAACGATCCTTCCGGTCATTTCAAATGCAGCTCATGCAATAGACATTGACCTTTAAGCAGCTATAAAGAGATGACCTCATTCCTGCAGCAATCTCACAAACAGGGAGAGCACTTCCTATGACGCTTCATGTTGGGAGATCAATGCGGGCTTCACGCACCTTCCAAAGCACTTTCTCTATCAAATCAAAGGAATCCCACTGGAACACAGACATGTGCAGGCCTCCAGGAGGAAATGCCATTTCTATGAACCATAAAAGCTGTAAGAGCTCACATTGTGAGATAGGGTAACAGATTGGGGGCTAGCCTGAAGGCCGAGTGAGTAGGGAACTTATTGTGTTTGGGCAGCAACAGGCCTGGTCCTGTACAGCACAGTACATAGAGCGTAACACAAACTCTGCCAGGATTGGTGGTTTAAATGTTGACGGAGACGCCCAAATGGAAAAATTTGCACTCACATGAAAGATCATTCAAAATCTTTTATTCTACAGATCTGTGTGAAAGCTATTACTGTATATATTTAATGTTATGTTGCTAAAACATTGCCACCATGCTTTTACCATTGTCCTAACTAGCACTGCAGGGCAAACCTTCTTAATTATGTAAAAGGCTTGTTAGACCCATACATTTTTAATCAGAGCCTGGGTGTTGGTATCGCAGGGATTCAATGAGCAAGTTAATTGTCGCTCCAAAACTCGATTGCTTTTGTCAACCGATTTGTCTCTGCCAAGCCAGGTTAAACATTCATCTCAGCTTGCATTTTTGTTGTTTTGTCTTGCTCTTTCAAACAGGAGACTCCGGACAAACAAACTTCTGGTTGGCTTTTTCCTGGCTTTAATTCTCTTCCCCCTGTCTAGCAGCTTTATTTATCAAATATTGACTTTCCCTCCGATGTCAGCTCAGTGTTGGAAATCTCTACGCTCTCTATTTGCAATGGCCTCGTTATGTTTTGCTGGCAATATCTAAGTTGAGCCCCTACCTGTTTCCCATTTGGTCATGATAAGAAAACAATGGTGGGAACCTGAAATCCCGCTCGCTTCAGTGATTCTGCCAAATCCGTGCTCTGACATTTGCAAAGTCTGAGCACATGCCGAACCGAACAATCCCACTCAATGCCAATTAGAGTCTGTCTCAGCTGGTTCTCAGCCAATCAATTGGACAAAGTGCGTTTCCTGGGCAGCACTCTGATGGGCGGTGTATATGATTAGCTGAAATGCAGGTTGGGGGACACACATCCTCAAACTGGTCGAGCCTTTGCAAGAATTCAGGCGTGCATCTGTTGGAACAAAATGGTGTCTGGCCATTTCTTAGTCCAGAAGGAGCATATGGCAAACAATGATGTGGGTACAAGTTTGCCATACGTTGCACAAGCCTGTAGGGGAGAAAGTCACCAAGGCACCATCTGCCAAATTGGGCAAGTCCCAAAACACTCAGTGAATTATTCATCACTTTCAATAACAACCACAAGATTCACAAGATAGGAGGTCCTCAAACCAGTGATAGAAAATGTTCAAAGGTGGAAAATGAAAGGCTTTCCATACAATGATCCAATTAATATTATAATGTGATTAGTTTTACATTTCTGTAACTGCCCAAAGTGAAACAGAGGCTCTCATCATCATCATGACTTTAACTAAGAGATTTCTGATACTATTTAATCACATCATTTTTATCTCACACAATGGGAAGGAAGCAATGTGTGAGCAGCTTCTTATTTGTAAGTTAAAGGCTCTCTCTCACCAAAATGCAACCCAGGGTCTTTTTGTGAATGTACCCAAGTCACACTTTTGTTTGAAAGCATAATTAGGATGGAAACGCCTTTTTTAAGATTTACCATATTCTCGTTTTTTGGTCAAATGGCCTTTTGAATGGGAAAGCTAGAGGCACTTTCATCACTGTTTTTAAAACACTAAGAAGGCTCGACACAACATCAGACTTTGCTCCAAGTCTCACCGGGGCCTCCACATGTGAAAGCTGCATTGAGATCACTGTTTGTGTACACAGAGTTGGTACAGGGTGATAGGTGATCTCCAAATGCGAATAAAGGAGGAAATGTCATTATATGAGGCTCCTTTTTCAAGTACAAGGTCAAAATTGTGTTTCACTAACGACAAAACAACAAATTATTCGTGCATTTATATGAAACTAAGCTTTAGGAGCTTTCCATGTTTCCTCTCCTCCCTCAACTAGTTTTGACTGGCTCGGTAGACAGGAAGAACAACAGCTACAGTGAGTTGTTAAAACTTTCTTTTTAGTAAACTCTGTGAACACAGACAGTGATCTCAATGCTGAGTTCATGTGTAGAGCCCCTGGTGATGATCTCATGTTGTGTCGAGCCTTCTTAGTGTTTTAAAAATAGCTATTTTGGTTTTTGGTATGATTGTTGCCTGTTTTCTTCAGGAATCTTTTTGTTGTATCCGTTTTTATTCATTAACCCTTGTGTTATCTTCCCGTCAAAAATCCTGTGGAAATCAACACTTTTGTTGATGCTTTTTTATCAATGTTTTTTCAAATGTTTGTCCCTTTTTTGAACATTTTTCAACACCCTTTTTTTAAATGTTTGTCACTTTTTTGACGTTTAACTATACGTAACACTAACTTGTTAACTCTAGTTTTATGGTCAATAAACATCATTTATAGGAAATTATACCTAATGTTTAAGTTAGGAAAAAAAAAGCAGAAATTAGGAATTATTGAGACTAAAATTAAAGGAATGGATGTTGATGGATAATCACAGACTGGAATATGTCAACTTATACTCAATATTATTTCAAAACCACTTTAATTTTATGTTTCAAATGCTATAAAATTGAATAAGATACCCCAAAATTAATGAAAGTAGAGATTTGTACTTGCCAAAGAGCGTTGTGTGGAATCTATCATGTTATTTTGGGGAATTACAATTGGGTAGTGAAAAAGAACACTGATATAAAAATTTTGAACATGACAACATGAGGGTTAAATCCTCATGCTCACCACTGCCCTGTTGTTGTTGAGTCCCTTAAGCACTCCCTAAGCAGGAGGCTCCGCATATCATGGCATGGTTGTGCCATCAGGAGCCACCAGAATGGTCATGCCCTCTGATTCTCTCCAAGAGATCAGGGATCAGATGCAGAGGTGGGAACACACAGGTTTTCTGATCCAAGATGTGTATGCAAATCACACAGCCACACAACAAATGAATTGGAAACATGTCACATCTCCTGTGTATTTAATGTAAATAAATTGTTGCTTTTATTTTAATTTAGCTGCTGCAAGAGCCTGTTAGACAGTGAAGCCTGCGTAAAACCGAAAAGAATTGTCTTTAAATCATTATTGCGTAACTTTTTGATATTAATGAATTTTACATTCAAGCCATTTCCAAATGAGTTGCTACAAAGCTAATTACTACTATGACCTCCACACAACTCTCTCTGGATTTGTCAGTATGACTATGTTCAGAAGAGTGTGGCGTCCTGCGACTTTTCCGCTCAGAAACTCGATAATGACCTCTTCTAAAGATTCCAACATGTTTTTTGTAATCCTCTGTGTCCTCCTTGGCTACTAGTAACTGCGTGGAGGAGGGGTGGGTGCGCATGTGCAATCATAGTTGGCTTGGGCCATGTGGACACGCTGACAGTGTTGTTGATATTACTTAGAATTCCTCATGGGGGAGACAGAAACTACGCACTATACTTTTAAAGGCAAAATTAGTACCGCAGTACACACAAAGTAAAAGTGTGCTCCATCGAGTCTGACATTATTTATTGTCCCCTTGAGAAAAACTGTATTGGGCCTCAACTGTAGATGAGCTGTTATTGGAGGCCATGTAAGTAAACATACAATGTTAACAAATTGCAAACACAAATTAATATATGAGCCTATAAAGACTGCACACTACACAATCCTCTCATCTCAAACACAAGTACTAGTGGCATTAAAGACGTTATTGCACATACCCTGAGGCCAACAGCAGATTTTCTTTTGGTTTAATGTAGCTTGACTAGCATAGGTGTGTATGAATGTTTATAGCGGTTTAGCTCAAACCAGAAGGTAAAAGTTAACTGCTCATTCAGTCTTCACACTCTCCTACAAAATGCAATAATTCATATTGGCTACAGTAGGTTTGACCTACAAGAGGAATAATGCACATAGGAAGGTGCAATGCTAGTGTTATTGGCCTTTGAACGAAACAGATCTGCCAGAAAATCTAAAGGTTTTATAATATTATTAACATTCTTTGAAAATTTCAAAACAGCCATAATGCAGTCTTTGTGATACTGTGATATTAGTGTTATCTCTCATCATGAGCATATTCCCTATCTATATTATTACACATTGTGAGATGAGGGAGCAGGGTTTTTAGAGCGTGCTGTTTGCCATGAGGCAATGTCATCTGCAGTCAGAAAATGTTGTAAAAGACAAAACTTTAGCAAGTCAATAGTTCCTAAAGCATTAGACCGCACTGCAGGTTTCTGAACAACAGAAACATAATAACCTGTTGTATGGCACATCACAGCTTGGCAATTTCCATTTTGTGCAGCCTGAGTTGCCTAGCTAAAATTAATTTTACTAAATGCATCTTCAATACCACACATGCAATAAAGCTATAATTTGTCAAACATTGAATGGACCTTCATCGACAGGCTGCAGCCATGAATGTTTGTCTTAGCAGCAACTCCTTTGATCTGGATGTGATTACGCAGCCAAATCAATAAGGGGATGGACAGAAAGCGAGAGCAAGTGGCTCATTCCCCGTCTGTGTAAATGTCATCCTGGACTGATTGTACTGTAGATGCACACTTGATTAGATGAGACGGTTCGATACAGCAGCCCTTTTGTGCAATGCAGGTTCTCGTTCAAACATTACAAATGAGACAAAAGGGATTTCTTCTTCTACTGGCAAATTGTAAGCTTTAGTGAAACTGAAAAGTTTAGTTTGAAAGTATGCTTTGCTGAGAGGGAGGACAACTGCTGATGTTGGGATCCCACCTAAGTATTAAACCAAAAACTTGAATTCAGTTAAAGATTTTTCCTCACTTTTGTCCACCAGCTTTTATTTATCCTGCCTAACGTGGCCACTGTGACCCTGTCATTGGTGTAGACATCTCAACAGAAGAGAAAAGCGGAAATCACAGTAAAAATTCTGCAAATTCCTCTCAGACGTCACCAGATTGACAAAGAAGAAACTTGTACTCTCTGTTCAAATCCATTTCTTCTCCTTGATTTTCGTCCATTTCCCTTTCCCAAAGGGAAAAGCTCATGACAGAAGAACTGCAAGGCCAAAATGCATGTATGAGGCTTCATTTGAAACTTCTAGTTTCTGGAAATGTACTTGATTTGCACGTGACTAAAACACAACATACACTACAGCAGTATAATAAATAGTTATTTTGGTCCCGTCTAAAAGAAATGTAAGATTTGTTTTAACTAAATCATACTTTGGGCCACACTATGCAGACCCCAACACATACCTTCTACACTTTGTCAACAACACCTCTATAAAGTGTCAGAACTCTAGTCCTAACCTAATGGGAGCTAAGGCCTTTTCAGTATTTAGTATTACAGGGTACAAGCGGCCAAAATGGGTTTCCTCAGGAGGGGGGCTGGCGTCTCCCTTAGAGATAGGGTGATAAGCTCAGTCATCCGAGAGGAGCTCGGAGTAGAGCCGCTGCTCCTTCACGTCGAAAGGAGCCAGTTGAGGTGGTTTGGGCGTCTGGTAAGGATGCCTCCTGGACGCCTCCCTAGGGAGGTGTTCCAGGCACGTCCAGCTGGGAGGAGGCCTCGGGGGAGACCCAGGACTAGGTGGTGAGATTATATCTTCAACCTGGCCTGGGAACACCTGGGGATCCCCCAGTTGGCGCTGGTTGATGTGGCTCGGCAAAGGGAAGTTTGGGGTCCCCTGCTGGAGCTGCTGCCCCCGTGACCCAATACTGGATAAGCGGATGAAGATGGAGACGGTATTACAGGTGTCATTGTAGTGCCAAAACCTCTACAATTGACCAAATTTTGCTAAATACTTTTGCTCACTTCTGTGCTATTACAAAAAAACATAATAAAGACTTAAAATGACTTACAAACTGTTTTGACATTCATTCAAACACTGTTGAACATATTTTTTTCTCCTAAATCACATGTATGTGACTGCTGGCTCTTGGAGGCGGGACTTAGCTCTTTATTTGGACTAGCTTTCATTGGATGTTCCTATCATGCTAAGGTAACGGGAATGTGATTGGCGACAATTGCCATGATTGACGTGTTGATAGCCAATGACAGCTTTTTCTAAGATGACTGCTCAGAGAGATGACGCAGCGTGTTGACGCTTCACCCTGGGAGCGCTTGCTGGACATTGGGGGCTGTCCTGGGTGGAAACTAAACAGAAAAAGGTGGCGATAGTTTCATT